>JAQJVL010000489.1:430102-657672 GCA_035578905.1 Stictocephala bisonia
TGTTTTTCAGGTACCATATATTTATGATTAGTTAATGTAATCTTATCTCAGTCTAATTTGAATATTAATTTAAATTGTGTTTTAACATTTTTTTGTTGATATCGTGACATTGACAGCGCCTAATTGGTTATATTAATTTAACCCTGTTAACATTTTATATTTAGTATAAGTTGATTTTGTTGTACCCCATTCTAGGATCTAGGTAAAAATCTAGATAATTATTAAAGTAGATAAGTTTATTAGTTTAAGAACGTAGTTTTATAACATGTTTGTGTAGATGTAATTTAGTTTTTAGCACTTGAAAAAGGTTTGGGTTTTACCAAATCGAAATGTCGTGATTGGTAATTTTCACGTAATGTTTGTCTCCCTCATATGATACTCCATCATTAACAAATTTAAAAAACAAAGCAGATTATAAATTTGTGAAATCAACTAATTCTACTTTTAAGTGTACATTATGAGTACACTATTGTATTGTATTGGTGACACTATTGTGCAGCTCTGTATGTTGTCAACTGATAAAGATATATTGATTTGATTTGGTTCTTAAAGTGATTCAAATGAATTATACTTATTTTCCGCAACTTACCAAATAAATGAAAAGAAAAAAACACAAGAAAAGAACTAAATAGTTCTAAATATCCGAACTACTTTACCTCCTTTTCAGATAACCTCTGTTTTATGAATAAGATCCTATCCTCATTTGAAACAATTTACATTATACAATGTTTTTAAAACCAGACTACTTAACGATATTGAACCAGACCATACGTCGTATCGCATCAATACAGCAAAAACCTAATTCAAATTCAAATTTTTTATTGCATGAAGACAATTAAATGAATTGCATCGCAATAATCAATATTAATAATAAAAATAACCTAAATAACCTACATACAATCTTAAAAACGGTGCATACAAACGTACAAGATGTCTTACATTCACTCTCTCATTTATACTAGGTTAAAATTCTGAAACTAAATAATGAATATATAACTAAATAAATAGGTTCATACAAACATACAAACTATCTTACATTCACGCTCTCATTTAAACTGGGTTAAAATATTAAAACTAAAATAAATAAATACATAACTAAATAAATAGATAGCGGCCACTCCACCTCCCTGAGCCATGCCAATATTTGAGGATCATTTGGCATTACTAGGTCTCCCAGTTATGTGCAAGGAACTCGTCCACACTGTAGAAAGCGTTTGATATAAGTACGTTTTTAAGACGAGCCTTCAATGCCTTGGACACCTGTGCACATTTGAATTCATTGGGTAGACTGTTGATTAATCAAACACCGGCCTGAGAAGAAAAATGTTCGAAAACCACCGTCCTGTGTTGCCCAGTTCGGTAGGTTTCCCTGCCTCTGGTGTTGTGTCCGTGTATGTCGGTGCCTCTAGTTAGAGTGCATTTGGTCATGCAGTAAGTGATTGTTTCCAATATATAAATGCAGGGCAGGGTCAACAGTTTTAAATTCTGAAATGCAGTTCTGCACGAATCTCTGCTTTTTAATTTTAAAATAATAGACATAGCCATAAACGGTGTCCAAATATAATAAAATCTACAGTACAAAGTACTTGTGATACAGTGTTAACAAATCCCGATGTCCCGTGACAGTTCGTAACCACTCAACACTGCTTCTCATATTGATTGAAGACCGGCTAATCTCCCCTAAAAAAAACGTAGTGTGCAATAATTAACTATGTGATTCGTTGATTGAATTTCGACTCTGCAATCATGTGACCGATCATCTGCCATTCCCACACCAGTGCGAAAGTGGTTCAAAATCGTCCATTCCTTTCGAGGAGACGCGTTCCATCGATGACGGTCATAGGGTCTGATACCAGAAACTTGTTACGACTGTCAAAATATCTCAAGTTAAAGTCATGTAGTTATTTGGGAAACATTGGTTTGTGTTTATTTGGGAATCTAGCCAAAGAGGTAGTTTTCCGAATTCAAGCCGCCTGCACGTTATGGGATATCTTACAAAACGGGCAGATTCGAGTATATAGGATCTTTTTGAACTCTGAGAAGTGCCTCCTTATATCCGGAACTATGCTGCAAAACACTGGGAGCCATGGTGGAGGGGTTGCAATGAGGGAACCAGTAGATATATAATGGGCATTCACCAACGCCCCATGAAGAGTTTTCGCCCCATGACGAGTCGGCTAGGTCAGTTTTTTTTAATGAGGTTCTAATGACCTTAACGAGTTTTTAATGAGGTTCTAATTGATCTTAACGAGTTTTTAATGAGGTTCTAATTGACCTTAACGAGTTTTTAATGAGGTTCTAATGACCTTAATGAGTTTTTTATTGACCTTAACAGTAGTGAAATAGTGCCGAATATGCCGTCAAGATTTAGGATTTCTGCGCCAAATCGATAACCAGCCCTTCCCCCTTCCCCCTCTCCCCTCCCCCCTCAAAATCAAAAGAGCCTCGACGATTACCGAAGGTTCCCGACAATCTCCGGAAACCCCCGAAGGTATTCTCCGAAACAATCAATACATTTCCCGTAAAAAGTGGTTTTTTGCTTATATCTTGAAAACGGTGCGTCCTAGAGCCTTGGAAATTTTTTTCGACCCCCGAAAGTCTATTAGGCCCACCTGTATACACCATTCCCGACCTACCTATAACAAAATTTTTCCAAAAATAACACCTTTGAACTTATCTTTACCCCCACCACTTTGGATCTAGTTTCGTTATTTACCGTCCGATTTCGCTCAAACTTGGTACACGTGTACAGATACGCATGCCATACAATATAAACCGTTTGTATTATGTATATGTCGTCTCTGGACTTATCTTTACCCCCACCACTCCGGATCTAGTTTCGTTATTTACCGTCCGATTTCGCTCAAATTTGGTACACGTGTACAGATACGCATGCAATACAATATAGCTAGGCTAAAAGTGCATTTTATATAGTATAACAAGGCTAATAGTGTATTTTATATAGTACAAAAAGGGAATTTGAGGGAAATTTGGGAATTTTTGGGAGGGAAAATTCCCAACAGGTTGGCAGGAATGGGAGCCACCATCTTGGATCCGGGGCATATATATATTACGATGATTTCAGGACAATCCTCATTCAGTCTCAGACTTTTGAACGAGACACATCTAGCAGCTCCGCTATTTACAACGCATCTATTGCAGCCGTATAGTAAGTATACATAACCTATAAATTCATTTTACTCTCTAGGAATATAACCTAACTTATCTTACCTTCACCAAGATATTGAAAAACATTTTTCTACAGACATTTCTAGAATTATACATACCTGAGTAGATAGATATTGAGAGTTTTACGATATTGTGTTTCATTTGTTGCAGTTCAGCCATCCTCACAGGAACCTGCTACCACTCCTTCACTTGAATTCGTCTACCCACGACAACCGCACCCATCTAATACATGTAAGCCCTTATATATTAATACTGTAGTAGTACCCCTAAGCAAACTTTAGACTTAGATTACCGTTCTCTTTACGGTATTTGCAAAGATTACCTTAATGATCATGTTACTAATAAAAATTGTCCTTCTGTTTCAGATCATCATGAACCCCAACCAGGCTCCCTGCCCTAGATGCGGCAAGACCATGTCTAAGACAAACATAGCTCGCCACCTCAAGAGCTGCACCGGGCCTACAACGACTCGGGAGCCCCAGCGACCTTGCCCGTCCTGCGGGACGATGATTACCCTCTCCCACCGCAGCCGCCACCTCAAGAAGTGCAGCCCCGCTCACCTCAAGAGGAAGGCTGGGGACCCTATCCCATCTATCTCCAAGACCGCCCGCATGGATGATGAGCCTCAGCCATCAACGAGCTCGTCATCAATCATTGATAACGTGCGCTCCTCGATCGTGTCAGCATACAACACGGTTAAGACAGCAGTAGGCGATCTCATCGGAGGACATAAACAATTGGAGATTATCGAAATCGAGAAGGCATTCAAGGGGCGAATGAAGACGTACTCCATCGATAACAAGCCTAACATAAAGGACCCCGCTGGATTTCTACAAAAAGCTCGTGAATTGGTTAAAGGCAAGATTGAGGAGAATGCGAGGGAAAAGAACATCAAGACGAACCTCGTCTTCCTTGTCAAGTATAAGAAGCCGATTGGAGACAAGGTAGAGGACAAAGAGATGAACTTTAAGACCAAGAACGTGGTTATACTCCCAACCGTAGACATCTTGGCCTATGTGGAGGATGCTGAGGGGAAGCTTTTGAAGGAGATGGATGAATTCTACGCTAAAGGCTCTGGCTGGACCTTAGCAAAGATCATTGGGTTGGAGCTTAGAGTTAACCGATACGATCCCATTCACGCATCAACCTACACCGAGCTGCCAAAAAAGATCAGCGATAAGAAGGCTGTTCTGAATATACAAAACACTGATCAGAAATGCTTCCTCTGGTCTGTGTTAGCGGCTCTCCATCCTATCTCATGGCAAGATCAACCTCACCGCATCCACCACTATCTACCATTCGAACACGAGCTGGATCAACATCTCCAAGGAATCAACTTCCCCGTCACCCTTGATAAAATCACGCTATTCGAGAAGAGGAGCGGATTTTCCATCAACGTCTACGCCTACGAAGACAAGTGCATCGTATACCCGCTGCTGGTAACAAATGCAGAGAAACACACCCATATCGACCTCCTATACATGAAAGATGGAGACAACACGCATTATTGTCTCATTAGAGACCTCAGCCGACTCGTTAGGTCCCAGACTACTAATCATCATGGTGGAACCTACATATGTCGTCGCTGCCTGCTACACTTTGGAACGCAGGACCTACTCAACCGTCACACGGAGGACTGCAACGAGCACGAAGCTGTCAAGATTATCATGCCACCGGAGGGAAGCACTATCAAGTTTGAAGAGGGGCAGAAGAAGATGCGAGTCCCGTTCGCAATGTACGCGGACTTTGAGTGCATGCTCACCCCCATCGAGGAGAACGAGGATCGAGCGATTGGACCGAGGAGATGCTATACCGAGAAGTACCAGAAGCATGAGGCCATCAGCTTCTGCTACTACACCGTGTATACCGATGGAGACTACGCCCACCCCGTCAGCTACTTTGGAGAGGATGCCGCCCAGGTCTTCGTAGAACGTCTACTAGATGAGTCGAGGAAGATTCACCAACTCTACTCCACCGCTGCAGCCATCCCGATGCAGCTAACTGCGGACGACGAGCAGGAATTTATCACGGCTACCAACTGCCACATCTGTGAAAAGCCTTTTACCAACCCAGATGACTACAAGGTTCGTGATCACGATCACCTCACCGGAAAGTTTAGAGGCACAGCCCACAACCTCTGCAACCTCAAGTTTCGGAAACCAAATTTTATACCCATTTTTATCCATAACTTGAGTGGGTACGACACCCATTTATTTATCAAAGTGTTTGGGTTGAACGACGAGACCATCAGCGTCGTACCTAACAATGAAGAACGCTACATCTCGTACACCGTCGAGATTGAGGGTGGGGTGAAGCTGCGATTCCTCGACTCGTGCCGGTTCATGGCTTCGAGTCTCGATAAATTGGTAAAGAACCTCGCACCCGAACACTTCAAACACACCTCACAATTCTACATTGGAGAGCAACTGCAGTTGCTTACAAAAAAGGGGATCTACCCCTACGACTTTATGGACTCCCTAGAAAAGTTCGAGTTGACATCTCTACCAGCAAAAGAAGACTTTTACAACAAATTAAATATGGCTGGAATCTCCGATCAAGACTACGAGCATGCGCGGAAGATCTGGACTACATTCAACATCAAAAACATGCAGGAATATACGGATCTCTACAACAAGACAGATGTGCTTCTATTGGCCGACATCATGGAGAACTTCCGAGACGTGTGCCTCAAGACCTATCAACTAGATCCAGCCTGGTATTTCACCGCACCTGGACTCGCCTGGAGCGCCATGCTCAAGGTCACTAACATCGAGCTGGAGCTGCTCTCAGACTACAACATGAGTCTGATGATTGGCAAAGGAATTCGAGGAGGAGTTTCTCAAGTCTCATGCCGCTACGCTAAGGCCAACAACCCGTACACCGAGGACTATGATGAGGAGAAACCTACCAGCTACCTCACCTACCTGGACGCCAACAATTTATACGGGTGGGCGATGAGCCAGCACATGCCCTACGGTGGTTTCAAGTGGGTGGAGCCAGTGGAGTTCGAGTGGGAAGGTAACGGGTACGGCTACATTGATATTATGGATGTAGCAGACGACAATGACATGGGATACATCTTGGAGGTGGATTTGGAGTACCCCAAAGAGCTCCACGACTCGCATTCCGACCTCCCCCTCGCCCCAGAGCAACGTATACCGCCGGGGGCTAAGGAGAGCAAGCTGCTTCTCACCCTCCACGACAAGGAGAAATACGTAGTACACTACCGCAACTTGAAGCAGTACTTGTCGCTGGGGATGAAGCTGACAAAAGTGCACCGAGCCGTCTTCTTTAACCAAAGCAGATGGCTGAAGAAATACATCGACCTAAATACCGATATGAGAACCCAGGCAAAAAATGATTTTGAGAAAGACTTCTTCAAACTGATGAACAATTCGGTGTTTGGGAAGACTATGGAGAACATCCGAAACCGAGTCGACATTCGCCTGGCGACAAAGGAACGACAAGTCCAAAAGTGGCTGGCAAAACCAAATTTCAAAAGCAGAACCATCTTCACCGAGCAGCTAGCAGCAGTTCATATGTCCAAAACGAAATTGTTGTTTAATAAGGCTATCTACGTAGGAATGAGCATCCTTGATATATCCAAAACCCTAATGTTCGACTTCCACTACAACGTCATCAAGAGAAAATATGGAAACAAGGCTGAACTTCAGTACACCGACACCGACTCTCTGACATATCTCATCGAGACGGAACACTTTTACAAGGATATGAAGCAGATGATAGACTTCTTCGACACAAGCGACTACCCTCAGCTGAATCGATACAACATCCCGAGCGTGAACAAAAAGGTGATTGGTAAGTTCAAGGATGAACTAAATGGTCGAGTTATGTATGAGCATGTTGGGCTTCGCTCAAAGATGTATGCGAGTCGCTCAGAAAAAAAGGACGACAAAGATGACCACACTGTTACAGGTTACTAACATGTCCGTAGAAACCCAATTGACGACATTGGATGGGCTCAACCCGTCCGTAGTGCAATGTAAAAACCTCGTACTGGACGAACCTTCTTCTTAATTACGGTAATTCCTACGCCAGGTAAGTAATGTTAAGTTAGTTTTAAGTAAACTCTTTTACCGTCAACCTTTAAAACACAATCTGTAAAATAAATTCTGTTATAATATGAACACTTTTGTGAGTTTACATAACTACAATTTATTAACGGATATCTCCAGCTCTGTGTGAGTTTCTATAGAATACTGTACCATCGAGGTGAGGGCGGCCCAAATTCAATAAAAAAGTCCGACTGTTCTCTAAGGCAGCCGTAAAACGCATAAGACCTGAGGCAGTCCTGCAGCTTGGGGCTGGGCTAATCCCCGTAAGACCTCAAGTCGCAGTCCGGGCCCTCGTAAGGTACGTGTATGATTGAATGTTACACTCTATGGCTGGACAGTATCCGTAGGTCCTGTGTGTGAGGGAGAGTAACCTACAAAAAACGAAAAAAACACAAAAACCTACTGTAAAAGAACAGAATTAAAAAATAATAAAAACAAATTTATAAATAAAAACCCCTTTGTAAGTCTGTACGTCACATTGAAAGGCTTCTCTAAGTAAAGTGATGTCTTTACTTACAGAGGGACCCAAAAAATACAAAAAATAAATACAAAAAAATTATAAAAAAAACAATAACTAAATAATACTAGGAGGTAGCATTTTGTTGGTTGGCTACCACCGTAATGAGCGAGGTTGGGGCTCATTACACTAAAATACCCGTGGGGGATACCAGTCCTCTATCGGGCGCGTCCCATGGGAATTGGGCAATGCCCTTCAGTTTTGCCTTCAGCTTACTTGAGGGTAGTGAGGAATTAAATACTCACCGTGAAAAAAAACTGGTTAAATCAGTTTTTCTAAACATTAAAAAACCTTTAAAATTATCTAATAGACTCTTTATAAACTTAGTTTGTGCTCAAAACAACACACACAAAAGACCAAACACAAACTCTACATATAAGACTCTTGGTTGGCCAGAACATTTCCCACCATACCTGTGGACTTCTTTTGTTGCATATTGCGATGCAGAAAGACTTGGAAAACAGAAAAACAGAAAAACAGAAAAACAGAAAAACAGAAAAACAGAAAAACAGAAAAACAGAAAAACAGAAAAACAGAAAAACAGAAAAACAGAAAAACAGAAAAACAGAAAAACAGAAAAACATAAAAACAGAAAAACAGAAAAACAGAAAAACAGAAAAACAGAAAAACAGAAAAACAGAAAAACAGAAAAACAGAAAAACAGAAAAACAGAAAAACAGAAAAACAGAAAAACAGAAAAACAGAAAAACAGAAAAACAGAAAAACAGAAAAACAGAAAAACAGAAAAACAGAAAAACAGAAAAACAGAAAAACAGAAAAACAGAAAAACAGAAAAACAGAAAAACAGAAAAACAGAAAAACAGAAAAACAGAAAAACAGAAAAACAGAAAAACAGAAAAACAGAAAAACAGAAAAACAGAAAAACAGAAAAACAGAAAAACAGAAAAACAGAAAAACAGAAAAACAGAAACACAGAAAAACAGAAAAACAGAAAAACAGAAAAACAGAAAAACAGAAAAACAGAAAAACAGAAAAACAGAAAAACAGAAAAACAGAAAAACAGAAAAACAGAAAAACAGAAAAACAGAAAAACAGAAAAACAGAAAAACAGAAAAACAGAAAAACAGAAAAACAGAAAAACAGAAAAACAGAAAAACAGAAAAACAGAAAAACAGAAAAACAGAAAAACAGGAAAACAGAAAAACGGGCTGTTTTTCTGTTTTTCTGTTTTTCTGTTTTTCTGTTTTTCTGTTTTTCTGTTTTTCTGTTTTTCTGTTTTTCTGTTTTTCTGTTTTTCTGTTTTTCTGTTTTTCTGTTTTTCTGTTTTTCTGTTTTTCTGTTTTTCTGTTTTTCTGTTTTTCTGTTTTTCTGTTTTCCAAGTCTTTCTGCATCGCAATATGCAACAAAAGAAGTCCACAGGTATGGTGGGAAATGTTCTGGCCAACCAAGAGTCTTATATGTAGAGTTTGTGTTTGGTCTTTTGTGTGTGTTGTTTTGAGCACAAACTAAGTTTATAAAGAGTCTATTAGATAATTTTAAAGGTTTTTTAATGTTTAGAAAAACTGATTTAACCAGTTTTTTTTCACGGTGAGTATATAATTCCTCACTACCCTCAAGTAAGCTGAAGGCAAAACTGAAGGGCATTGCCCAATTCCCATGGGACGCGCCCGATAGAGGACTGGTATCCCCCACGGGTATTTTAGTGTAATGAGCCCCAACCTCGCTCATTACGGTGGTAGCCAACCAACAAAATGCTACCTCCCAGTATTATTTAGTTATTGTTTTTTTTTATAATTTTTTTGTATTTATTTTTTGTATTTTTTGGGTCCCTCTGTAAGTAAAGACATCACTTTACTTAGAGAAGCCTTTCAATGTGACGTACAGACTTACAAAGGGGTTTTTATTTATAAATTTGTTTTTATTATTTTTTAATTCTGTTTTTTTACAGTAGGTTTTTGTGTTTTTTTTCGTTTTTTGTAGGTTACTCTCCCTAACACACAGGACCTACGGATACTGTCCAGCCATAGAGTGTAACATTCAATCATACACGTACCTTACGAGGGCCCGGACTGCGACTTGAGGTCTTACGGGGATTAGCCCAGCCCCAAGCTGCAGGACTGCCTCAGGTCTTATGCGTTTTACGGCTGCCTTAGAGAACAGTCGGACTTTTTTATTGAATTTGGGCCGCCCTCACCTCGATGGTACAGTATTCTATAGAAACTCACACAGAGCTGGAGATATCCGTTAATAAATTGTAGTTATGTAAACTCACAAAAGTGTTCATATTATAACAGAATTTATTTTACAGATTGTGTTTTAAAGGTTGACGGTAAAAGAGTTTACTTAAAACTAACTTAACATTACTTACCTGGCGTAGGAATTACCGTAATTAAGAAGAAGGTTCGTCCAGTACGAGGTTTTTACATTGCACTACGGACGGGTTGAGCCCATCCAATGTCGTCAATTGGGTTTCTACGGACATGTTAGTAACCTGTAACAGTGTGGTCATCTTTGTCGTCCTTTTTTTCTGAGCGACTCGCATACATCTTTGAGCGAAGCCCAACATGCTCATACATAACTCGACCATTTAGTTCATCCTTGAACTTACCAATCACCTTTTTGTTCACGCTCGGGATGTTGTATCGATTCGGCTGAGGGTAGTCGCTTGTGTCGAAGAAGTCTATCATCTGCTTCATATCCTCGTAAAAGTGTTCCGTCTTGATGAGATATGTCAGAGAGTCGGTGTCGGTGTACTGAAGTTCAGCCTTGTTTCCATATTTTCTCTTGATGACGTTGTAGTGGAAGTCGAACATTAGGGTTTTGGATATATCAAGGATGCTCATTCCTACGTAGATAGCCTTATTAAACAACAATTTCGTTTTGGACATATGAACTGCTGCTAGCTGCTCGGTGAAGATGGTTCTGCTTTTGAAATTTGGTTTTGCCAGCCACTTTTGGACTTGTCGTTCCTTTGTCGCCAGGCGAATGTCGACTCGGTTTCGGATGTTCTCCATAGTCTTCCCAAACACCGAATTGTTCATCAGTTTGAAGAAGTCTTTCTCAAAATCATTTTTTGCCTGGGTTCTCATATCGGTATTTAGGTCGATGTATTTCTTCAGCCATCTGCTTTGGTTAAAGCAGACGGCTCGGTGCACTTTTGTCAGCTTCATCCCCAGCGACAAGTACTGCTTCAAGTTGCGGTAGTGTACTACGTATTTCTCCTTGTCGTGGAGGGTGAGAAGCAGCTTGCTCTCCTTAGCCCCCGGCGGTATACGTTGCTCTGGGGCGAGGGGGAGGTCGGAATGCGAGTCGTGGAGCTCTTTGGGGTACTCCAAATCCACCTCCAAGATGTATCCCATGTCATTGTCGTCTGCTACATCCATAATATCAATGTAGCCGTACCCGTTACCTTCCCACTCGAACTCCACTGGCTCCACCAACTTGAAACCACCGTAGGGCATGTGCTGGCTCATCGCCCACCCGTATAAATTGTTGGCGTCCAGGTAGGTGAGGTAGCTGGTAGGTTTCTCCTCATCATAGTCCTCGGTGTACGGGTTGTTGGCCTTAGCGTAGCGGCATGAGACTTGGGAAACTCCTCCTCGAATTCCTTTGCCAAAGATCAGACTCATGTTGTAGTCTGAGAGCAGCTCCAGCTCGATGTTAGTGACCTTGAGCATGGCGCTCCAGGCGAGTCAAGGTGTGGTGAAATACCAGGCTGGATCTAGTTGATAGGTCTTGAGGCACACGTCTCGGAAGTTCTCCATGATGTCGGCCAATAGAAGCACATCTGTCTTGTTGTAGAGATCCGTATATTCCTGCATGTTTTTGATGTTGAATGTAGTCCAGATCTTCCACGCATGCTCGTAGTCTTGATCAGAGATTCCAGCCATATTTAATTTGTTGTAAAAGTCTTCTTTTGCTGGTAGAGATGTCAACTCGAACTTTTCTAGGGAGTCCATAAAGTCGTAGGGGTAGATCCCCTTTTTTGTAAGCAACTGCAGTTGCTCTCCAATGTAGAATTGTGAGGTGTGTTTGAAGTGTTCGGGTGCGAGGTTCTTTACCAATTTATCGAGACTCGAAGCCATGAACCGGCACGAGTCGAGGAATCGCAGCTTCACCCCACCCTCAATCTCGACGGTGTACGAGATGTAGCGTTCTTCATTGTTAGGTACGACGCTGATGGTCTCGTCGTTCAACCCAAACATTTTGATAAATAAATGGGTGTCGTACCCACTCAATTTATGGATAAAAATGGGTATAAAATTTGGTTTCCGAAACTTGAGGTTGCAGAGGTTGTGGGCTGTGCCTCTAAACTTTCCGGTGAGGTGATCGTGATCACGAACCTTGTAGTCATCTGGGTTGGTAAAAGGCTTTTCACAGATGTGGCAGTTGGTAGCCGTGATAAATTCCTGCTCGTCGTCCGCAGTTAGCTGCATCGGGATGGCTGCAGCGGTGGAGTAGAGTTGGTGAATCTTCCTCGACTCATCTAGTAGACGTTCTACGAAGACCTGGGCGGCATCCTCTCCAAAGTAGCTGACGGGGTGGGCGTAGTCTCCATCGGTATACACGGTGTAGTAGCAGAAGCTGATGGCCTCATGCTTCTGGTACTTCTCGGTATAGCATCTCCTCGGTCCAATCGCTCGATCCTCGTTCTCCTCGATGGGGGTGAGCATGCACTCAAAGTCCGCGTACATTGCGAACGGGACTCGCATCTTCTTCTGCCCCTCTTCAAACTTGATAGTGCTTCCCTCCGGTGGCATGATAATCTTGACAGCTTCGTGCTCGTTGCAGTCCTCCGTGTGACGGTTGAGTAGGTCTTGCGTTCCAAAGTGTAGCAGGCAGCGACGACATATGTAGGTTCCACCATGATGATTAGTAGTCTGGGACCTAACGAGTCGGCTGAGGTCTCTAATGAGACAATAATGCGTGTTGTCTCCGTCTTTCATGTATAGGAGGTCGATATGGGTGTGTTTCTCTGCATTTGTTACCAGCAGCGGGTATACGATGCACTTGTCGTCGTAGGCGTAGACGTTGATGGAAAATCCGCTCCTCTTCTCGAATAGCGTGATTTTATCAAGGGTGACGGGGAAGTTGATTCCTTGGAGATGTTGATCCAGCTCGTGTTCGAATGGTAGATAGTGGTGGATGCGGTGAGGTTGATCTTGCCATGAGATGGGATGGAGAGCCGCTAACATAGACAAGAGGAAGCATTTCTGATCAGTGTTTTGTATATTCAGAACAGCCTTCTTATCGCTGATCTTTTTTGGCAGCTCGGTGTAGGTTGATGCGTGAATGGGATCGTATCGGTTAACTCTAAGCTCCAACCCAATGATCTTTGCTAAGGTCCAGCCAGAGCCTTTAGCGTAGAATTCATCCATCTCCTTCAAAAGCTTCCCCTCAGCATCCTCCACATAGGCCAAGATGTCTACGGTTGGGAGTATAACCACGTTCTTGGTCTTAAAGTTCATCTCTTTGTCCTCTACCTTGTCTCCAATCGGCTTCTTATACTTGACAAGGAAGACGAGGTTCGTCTTGATGTTCTTTTCCCTCGCATTCTCCTCGATCTTGCCTTTAACCAATTCACGAGCTTGTTGTAGAAATCCAGCGGGGTCCTTTATGTTAGGCTTGTTATCGATGGAGTACGTCTTCATTCGCCCCTTGAATGCCTTCTCGATTTCGATAATCTCCAATTGTTTATGTCCTCCGATGAGATCGCCTACTGCTGTCTTAACCGTGTTGTATGCTGACACGATCGAGGAGCGCACGTTATCAATGATTGATGACGAGCTCGTTGATGGCTGAGGCTCATCATCCATGCGGGCGGTCTTGGAGATAGATGGGATAGGGTCCCCAGCCTTCCTCTTGAGGTGAGCGGGGCTACACTTCTTGAGGTGGCGGCTGCGGTGGGAGAGGGTAATCATCGTCCCGCAGGACGGGCAAGGTCGCTGGGGCTCCCGAGTCGTTGTAGGCCCGGTGCAGCTCTTGAGGTGGCGAGCTATGTTTGTCTTAGACATGGTCTTGCCGCATCTAGGGCAGGGAGTCTGGTTGGGGTTCATGATGATCTGAAACAGAAGGACAATTTTTATTAGTAACATGATCATTAAGGTAATCTTTGCAAATACCGTAAAGAGAACGGTAATCTAAGTCTAAAGTTTGCTTAGGGGTACTACTACAGTATTAATATATAAGGGCTTACATGTATTAGATGGGTGCGGTTGTCGTGGGTAGACGAATTTAAGTGAAGGAGTGGTAGCAGGTTCCTGTGAGGATGGCTGAACTGCAACAAATGAAACACAATATCGTAAAACTCTCAATATCTATCTACTCAGGTATGTATAATTCTAGAAATGTCTGTAGAAAAATGTTTTTCAATATCTTGGTGAAGGTAAGATAAGTTAGGTTATATTCCTAGAGAGTAAAATGAATTTATAGGTTATGTATACTTACTATACGGCTGCAATAGATGCGTTGTAAATAGCGGAGCTGCTAGATGTGTCTCGTTCAAAAGTCTGAGACTGAATGAGGATTGTCCTGAAATCATCGTAATATATATATGCCCCGGATCCAAGATGGCGGCTCCCATTCCTGCCAACCTGTTGGGAATTTTCCCTCCCAAAAATTCCCAAATTTCCCTCAAATTCCCTTTTTGTACTATATAAAATACACTATTAGCCTTGTTATACTATATAAAATGCACTTTTAGCCTAGCTATATTGTATTGCATGCGTATCTGTACACGTGTACCAAATTTGAGCGAAATCGGACGGTAAATAACGAAACTAGATCCGGAGTGGTGGGGGTAAAGATAAGTCCAGAGACGACATATACATAATACAAACGGTTTATATTGTATGGCATGCGTATCTGTACACGTGTACCAAATTTGAGCGAAATCGGACGGTAAATAACGAAACTAGATCCAAAGTGGTGGGGGTAAAGATAAGTTCAAAGGTGTTATTTTTGGAAAAATTTTGTTATAGGTAGGTCGGGAATGGTGTATACATGTGGACCTAATAGACTTTCGGGGGTCGAAAAAAATTTCCAAGGCTCTAGGACGCACCGTTTTCGAGATATAAGCAAAAAACCACTTTTTACGGGAAATGTATTGATTGTTTCGGAGAATACCTTCGGGGGTTTCCGGAGATTGTCGGGAACCTTCGGTAATCGTCGAGGCCCTTTTGATTTTGAGGGGGGAGGGGTGAGGGGGAAGGAGGAAGGGCTGGTTATCGATTTGACGCAGAAATCCTAAATCTTGACGGCATATTCGGCACTATTTCACTACTGTTAAGGTCAATAAAAAACTCATTAAGGTCATTAGAACCTCATTAAAAACTCGTTAAGGTCAATTAGAACCTCATTAAAAACTCGTTAAGATCAATTAGAACCTCATTAAAAACTCGTTAAGGTCATTAGAACCTCATTAAAAAAAACTGACCTAGCCGACTCGTCATGGGGCGAAAACTCTTCATGGGGCGTTGGTGAATGCCCATTATATATCTACTGGAACCACTTATAGCTCTCATAGCCCTAGTTAGTTGTATATCAACCTCTCGCACATGTGTTCTCCTACGCTACACGGGAGCACAATACTCAGCTGTGAAATACACCAGAGACCAAGCTGTAGTAATTTGAACTCGTCCCTTGGCTCACCAAGATGGTTCAGCAAGATGTTGCACAATGTAAGTTATGGTTCTCAATTTAGCTACTGTTTTCTGTAAGTTAAATTTAAAACTGAGAAATAAATCTTAACTGACTCCTAAGTACTGTGGATGCACATTGTGCTCCAGCCTAAGACCAACAAAAAAGATGTTAAATTTTTGATTGGCTAGTTTATTACTCAGGTGAAAGCAGGTTATTTCTGTATTTGTTTGATTGGGCTTAAGATTTCAGGTTCTAAAATAATTATTGAGGATGGCTAGATGAAGTGTAAGTGTTCTTGCTATCTTTTATTTGTCCTCGTGTTAAGTTATCAGAGCAATATGGTCTGCTTGTATGTTTTTTTTTTTTTTTTTTTTACTGTGAGACAGGAATGTTGGATTATAAACATTGAATAAAATAGGAGAACGAGCAGATTCTTGTTGGAGTAAATCATTCAAGTTCCTAAAAGGCAAACTTTAATTTTTCTTTTTTCGAATTCACAGAAATCACAAAAATCTACGACACGGAATTAAGTTGTTGTAAAATTTAAGTGACAGGTCCTTTCTCAAGACTGAGTCATAGGCTACTGAAAGATCTATAAATGCTGCCGATGTTTTCTTTATCGTTTTAAACTCATTCTCAATGAAATATGTCAAAGAAAGTATCTAGTCTCAGCAATTTTGACCAGATCTGAAACTAGATTGTTCAACAGGAATTTTGTTACTGATAATAGGTAATATTCCGTTGAAATTAGTCTCTCCAGCAACTTATAGCGGACACATTAAAAAGCAATTGGGTGGTAGCTTTTGGTTTGCTCTGGTTCTTTACCTGGATCTAAAAAAGCTTATATTTTCATTTGAAAGCTTTGGGTAACTTGCCAATGTACACTGAAGACTGTTAGAAGCTATTTTTTTTTTTTTTACTTTTTTTACCAGCATGTTATAACAATTCTGGGAAGATGTCATATATTCCGGCTGCCTTCCCAACTGGCAGAACCGTCACCACCTAACTTTACTCTGCGAGAGTGAAGGGTATTGAAACTTCTAACGGTGCCTTTGGAAATTTCTTGATATTATCCAGTTTATATACAAGCTTTTTGTCAGAAGGTCGGTTTGAATTATATATGCCGAACATTCGTTTTGCTATGTCCGTATGTGTTGAGTGCAGCCCCGCACTATTTCCAAGTGGCTTACCGGTGGAGAGTTTTCGAAGTAAGGACCAAGCCGCTTGCTGCTGTGGGTAAAATTTATGTTCCCTATGGTTTACCCACTCCCCTCTTCTAGCATTATTGAGAGAGTTCAGAAGAGAACCAGTTGTGACAGAGTTTTCGGTGTTCTTAAACCCCTTGTATAGATCCTCTCATTCACTGCTCCACTCGTGTGTATTCCTTTATGAGGCCCAGACTAAAACCAATCTTAAACTTAAAATTAATCAAAAGTGATTTAACTAGTAACAATCTCTATGAATGAGAATATTTTCCCTACGTTTATCCTCAGTCTCACCCACAGTAGAAGATAGCCCGGCCTTGGCGAACATGTCCCTCGTGGCGGCGGAAGGAGCTGTCTCCCTGGCTACCAGGGAATAAGTCTTGTTCTCCGTCCTGTTGTAGAGGGTCATGAGGAATCCACCACCAACCCCAGTGTAGGGCATGACGCACACCCCTTCACACAGGAGAGTGGCTATGGCTGCGTCTACAGCATTTCCACCTTTGGATATGACTTCTCTGCGAACAACGTTTAATAATACTACTTAATATCTATTTTTTCAAATGTTATTGTTCCAAAAAATGTTTAAAACAATGCTTCATAATCCATATATATATGCATATATTATACCCCTACTCATTCTTCACATGGAAAAGTATTAACTTTCATGAATCAGTTTACTTGCGAGACCAATATCATCCGCTTACATGAATTTTCTGGATTGTGAAGCTGGAATGTCAGCAGTATATATATTGAATAAAAGAGGATCAAGAACAGATCCTTGTGGCAGTCCATCATTCAGGTGCCTAAAAGAACATTCTTTGTGACTCAGCCATTATTTAACTAACCTGTCACTGATTATAAATTATAAATATTATACTATTGTTAGTACATCTTTGTGAGATATAACCAATGTTCTCTTATATTTAAAATAAGTAAATCTAGTGCGACTTCTTATATCAAAGTAATTTGTGTAAAGTAATAAACTGCAGTCGTTATGAAGTTTTATTTTTGTTTTTCTTACAATTACATAAAAAACATAGAACAATACTAAACTCGTTCAACATGGATATTTCATGGTTTTTTTTAACATACATAAAGCAATGTCAAAAGTCAACCTCTTAGCATTTTAATACTATTAATATTTCTTAAAAACCCTTAATCAAAATGTCATTGTTTTATATGGCAATCAGATATTCTTGTTCGTCAGCTATGAGTGCCAAATTTTACATTAATTTTTATTTTTTGAAGAATAAACATGATTGCCTTTTCATTTATTACCCAATTATAGTCCTTCATTGTTGTAAATTATTTAGTACTATTCTGATAGTATTACAACAGTTATATTAAAAGCCTAAAGTACTGATTCAATATTTTTACTATCTGTAAGGGTGTTTCGATAAAGTTTGAGCAATTCAACATAAAACAAATTTTATCATCTACAAATACAACAGCAATTTTAAATTAACTGTAAGAGAGGATTTTTCGTCCTAAGTTCACTATTTGCACGTAAATAATGTTTGTACAATAAATCCACTATTACTATAATTATTAACTGCAGTCCAAATTTTTTAAATGTGGGTCGTAAAATCAAATTGCAGTACAATAGTAACAATACAATTAAACTACTGGGTCCAAATGTTTTAAAGGCCCTATAATAATTCTACTATTACAAAAGTAAGAATTTTTACACATATTTCTCCATTATTTGGTTTTAGTATTGACATTTTGATTGATATGCTATTTAAGATATATATATATATATATATATATATATATATATATATATATATATATATATATGTACAATATATTTTTAATTACCCTTGATATTACTATTTAAAAAATTAATGATTCAGACGCCAGCTTCTCCTTACTATACTGTATATTCTGAATCCACCCAGGTTAAACATAAAAAATTACCAAATTGTTTGTCATCAGTCATATATTCATTCATGAGCAAGGTCAACATTTTCTTTGAAACTTTCGTGTTTCATAATAAAAATATTTCTTCTCAAAATCCAAGACGAATTGCCAATAGATATTATGAAAAGTAGACCGATCATCAGAAAATTAGTCTTATTGACAACCACACTGCTCGACGTTCTTGTCATCTTAGAGCCTTCCCGGGGGCGAATACACATCAGTGTGTGCGATCGGAAACCCCATGCATCTTTTAATGGCCAGCTCACGATCCGGTTGTATATATCGATAGGGTCGAATTCAGAAACCGCAACAATAAGGACACGGAATTAAGTTTTTAAGTAACATGTCCTTTCTCCGGACTGCGTCTTAGGCTACTAAAAGATCTACTAATGCTGCTGAAGTTTTCTTTATTTATTCAAACCCTTTAAGAAATGTTAAAAAAGTACATCGTTACAACAATTTTGATCCCATATCGTTAAAAAAAGCCTGTATTTGTATGTAAATACGAAATATTTTTGCAAATTCACAATTAACTGAATGATTCTATTTAAGCCCATTATTTCTTTAAAAATTTACACAGTTATTAGCAATATTTTTGATTTACTTACAAAATCTGAAACTTTTATAAACTAGTTTAACTTGTTCAATTATTATATTTTTGCACTAAAAAAAAATACTGCATTATAAATGAATATTACCTGCCAAATCCAGCACAAGGACCCCCATGACTAACCACTGCTGCTTTACTGAAAACCCCGAGGGTAGAGTTGGATGGAGTGAGTGGAGCTTCACCATTGAAGGTACAGCTGTCGTCACATGGCTGTTGAAGAGCGAAGAATACAAAAATAGCTATTATGTTAATAGCGATAGCGAGCGACACCACCACAGCCACCACAGCAAGTGATATTTTCGTAAACCTAATAGAGGGAAACGTGTTAACGTACACGAGAATAAGTACATGCAGAACAAAAAGTACTGTAGTCAGAACTCTGTGACAGAAGAAAACATAGTATCATATACAACAACAAGCACCTCCAGCACGGCAAGTTGTGTAGTCGGAACTCTGTGACAGAGGAAAACATGGTATCATTTACAACAACAAGCACCTCCAGCACGGCAAGTACTGTATTCGGAACTCAGTGACAGAGGAAAACATGGTATCATTTACAACAACAACCACCTCCAGCACGGAAAGTAGTGTAGTCGGAACTCTGTGACAGAGGAAAACATGGTATCATATACAACAACAAGCACCCACAGCAGGGCAAGTACTGTAGTCGGAACTCTGTGACAGAGGAAAACATGGTATCATATACAACAACAAGCACCTCCTGCACGGCAAGTAGTGTAGTTGGAACCCTGTGACAGAGGAAAACATAGTATCATATACAACAACAAGCACCTACAGCACGGCAAGTAGTGTAGTCGAAACTCTGTGACAGAAGAAAACATAGTATCATATACAACAACAAGCACCTCCAGCACGGAAAAGTACTGTAGTCGAAATTTTGTGACAGAAGAAAACATAGTATCATATACAACAACAAGCACCTGCAGCACGGAAAAGTACTGTAGTCGAAACTCTGTGACAGAGGAAAACATAGTATCATATACAACAATAAGCACCTCCAGCACAGCAAGTACTGTGGTCGGAACTCTGTAACAGAGGAAAACATGGTATCATTTACAACAACAACCACCTCCATCAAGGCAAGTAGTGTAGTCGGAACTCTGTGTCAGAGGAAAACATGGTATCATATACAACAACAAGCACCAGCAGCACGGAAAGTACTGTAGTTGGAACTCTGTGACAGAGGAAAACATGGTATTATTTACAACAACAACCACCTCCAGCACGGCAAGTAGTGTAGTCGGAACTCTTTGACAGAGGAAAACATAGTATCATATACAACAACAAGCACCCAAGGCAGGGCAAGTACTGTGGTCGGAACTCTGTGACAGAGAAAAACATGGTATCATTTACAACAACAACCACCTCCAGCACGGCAGGTAGTGTAGTCGGAACTCTGTGACAGAGGAAAACATGGTATCATTTACAACAACAACCACCTCCAGCATGGCAAGTAGTGTAGTCGGAACTCTGTGACAGAGGAAAACATAGTATCATATACAACAATAAGCACCTCCAGCACAGCAAGTACTGTTTTCGGAACTCTGTGACAGAGGAAAAAATGGTATCATATACAACAACAAGCACCTCCAGCACAGCAAGTACTGTTTTCGGAACTCTGTGACAGAGGAGAACATAGTATCATATACAACAACAAGCACTTCCAGCACGGCAAGTACTGTTTTCGGAACTCTGTGACAGGAAAACATAGAATCATATACAACTATAAGCACCTCCAGCACAGCAAGTACTGTTTTCGGAACTCTGTGACAGAGGAAAACATAGTATTATATACAACAATAAGCACCTCCAGCACAGCAAGTACTGTTTTCGGAACTCTGTGACAGAGGAAAAAATGGTATCATATACAACAACAAGCACCTCCAGCACAGCAAGTACTGTTTTCGGAACTCTGTGACAGAGGAAAACATAGTATCATATACAACAACAAGCACTTCCAGCACGGCAAGTACTGTTTTCGGAACTCTGTGACAGAGGAAAACATAGTATCATATACAACAACAAGCACTTCCAGCACGGCAAGTACTGTTTTCGGAACTCTGTGACAGAGGAAAACATAGAATCATATACAACTATAAGCACCTCCAGCACAGCAAGTACTGTTTTCGGAACTCTGTGACAGAGGAAAACATAGTATCATATACAACAATAAGCACCTCCAGCACAGCAAGTACTGTGGTCGGAACTCTGTGACAGAGGAAAACATAGTATCATATACAACAACAAGCACCAGCAGCACGGAAAGTAGTGTAGTCGGAACTCTTTGACAGGTGAAAACATGGTATTATATACAACAACAAGCACCTCCAGCACGGAAAGTACTGTTTTCGGAACTCTGTGACAGAGGAAAACATAGAATCATATACAACTATAAGCACCTCCAGCACAGCAAGTACTGTGGTCGGAACTCTGTGACAGGTGAAAGCATGGTATCATATACAACAACAAGCACCTCCAGCACGGAAAGTACTGTTTTCGGAACTCTCTGAAGAGGAAAACATAGTATCATATACATCAACAAGCACCTCCAGCACGGCAAATATTGTTTTCGGAACTCTGTGAAGAGGAAAACATAGTATCATATACAACAACAAGCACCTCCAGCACGGCAAGTACTGTAGTCGGAACTCTGTGACAGAGGAAAACATGGTATCATATACAACAAGCACCACCAGCACGGCAAGTAGTGCAGTCGGAACTCTGTGGCAGAGGAAAACATGGTATCATATACAACAAGCACCACCAGCACGGCAAGTTGTGTAGTCGGAACTCTGTGACAGAGGAAAACATAGTATCATATACAATAACAAGTACCTCCAGCACGGCAAGTAGTGTAGTAGGAACTCTGTGACAGAGGAAAACATGGTATCATATACAACAAGCACCACCAGCACGGCAAGTTGTGTAGTAGGAACTCTGTGACAGAGGAAAATATGGTATCATTTACAACAACAAGCACCTCCAGCATGGCAAGTACTGTAGTCAGAACTCTATGACAGAGGAAAACATGTTGACATACACGAGAAAAAAACACCACCAGAATAGAAAGTACTGTAGTCTGGACATTGGGACAGAAGAATGCACGTTGACATACAAGAGAAAATGCACCTCCAGAACAGAAAGCACTGTAGTCTTAACCCTGTGACAGAGGAAAGCATGGTAATATTTACGAAACCAAAAAAAGAGAGAAGAAAATGTACGAAACAATTACGTTAACCATTACAATTTTAAGTGCTTGGAGATAAGCAACATGTATTTTCCACCAAGATTGTGTTGCTTTAAAAGAATTGTCTTTCAAGTCACTAACTGTTATCTATAAAACATAATTACTTACTATGTACGTATTGGATAATCTTCTAAAACTTATAAATAAAAAGAGATCTTCATAAATGTAAGTAGAAATACATTTTAAGACATATGCAAGAGAAACTTACCGTGTCAGGGTGCATTTACGTACAATATTTGTAATGTTGTGAAATTTACTTACCTAATTTTTTCTCCATTGTTTTCGTTTTTTACAGGTTCTGACATAAGAAATATAAAGATGTTTATAGCTTACAATCGATAATATCTACGAGTATAAAATATACAAACTTAAATCCAAAATCGTCTGCTTGGATAAACAGTTTTGTTGTGTTGCCGTACCTACTAAAAACAATGAGTACTTCAGGCAGTATTTTAATGATGTTTACACATTGAATTAAGTTGTTAGTAAAGAAAAGTATTTTTTAACACCTGTGTTTTACCAAAAAAATAAAGAATAATTTAATTGGTCCTCCCAGCTGATGCTTGAAAATAATTTTCACCACACAGAGTATCGCCGTTCTTTTACATTTTTTTTTTTCAAAAAAACCCTAATGCAATACAATCGTAGTTATTTTAACAATGTTCTAACAATAGTTTCTTAACTCCAAACAAGACAAATTGCTAAATTAACAATTACTTGAGAAAAGGTAATGTGATTATTCCAGTATATGTTTTCATATTTTTTCATAAAGTAATGGGAAAAAGTAAAAATGACTTTATAGAAACCAACCAACCCTACGTGGACAAAAAATACTGAAAGCCCTCCTACCCACATTAATTTTCTCCGAAATTAAAAATTGTAACTTTAACAAATTGTAACAACTTTGAAGCATAACAAACAGTAGTTTGCTATGCTTCAAAATGTGTTTTAACTTGCTGTTAAACCGTACTTGATCACGATAACAAAGCTGTGTGTACTGGGAAGTACAGCAGAGTAACTTAGTGTATGAGCACTTACAAAAGTTTGCTCATTTTTAGTAAATGAGTAACATTAAAGTTTTCAATTTTAGTTGAAGCAAATACAATTTGTTCTAAATATATTTATGTACTACATTAAAATCTTAAGAATACAAAAATACGTTATTTAGAGCCAATCCTTAAAAACCCAACTAGGCTTTTCCTGAATTTGACAAGAGTATATATAGACTGGGCTTGATATATCACTTCAGTCGTTCCCATGTGAAGGATTGGGTCTCAGATGTAAGAGCTCTCCTGAGGGACACAATGGAGGGGGGAGGAGCTGAGGACAAAAGTCAGTACAAGTTCGAAGTTCGAGAAAGTTCTCTAGGGTAAAATGCTGTTACACCTTTTTGTTCTTTAAGTATTTGAAGTTAGTTGAATTTAATTATTCATTTGATTGCAGACTTAAAGTTTAATGAACTCACACATACTACATAACTTATGACTTAGTGTCAAGAGTTAGTATTGCTAAGCCAAGAAGGAGGAAATACTTTCAGACTCCAGGAAAAATTTACTTTGTAAAAGAATAAATGAAGCAGTTACAAAATAATGAAATAATATGTTTTACTTGTAAACGAATTATTTTTTATTTTCTGAAGATTTAAAGTTGAAGAACACATATTTGATATATGGTTTGAATAGTGATTTCCTAAAAGCAAACAACCATTCGGAAATAAGTTGTAACACCAAGAAAATAAAAAATGATACTTGACAATTGAAATTTCCCTTACTAAAATATTGACTTATGTGTAAAGACTTCCTCAAGTTTTCAAGTTTGGGGTGGATATTAAAATTTTTACTACATAAAATTATTTACAGTTAATTATTATATAATAGTTTAATTTTTTTATTGTGGAAAGAATTTTAGTGTATATGAATAGATTGATAATGACTTCAACTATTCAAATTAGAAAACAAATCATTTTCTTAGTAATAACTTAATAATATATCATATATCGCATGGCTTTCATAGGTCAGCTATCAAACTAGTAAGACATTAAAAATTAGAGTAATAATATACATCCTAATAAAATAAAATCTACGATAAAAAGAACTTGTGTTTTAGAGTTTAAATATCGATCTTCCGTCACAGAGCTAAATCTAGGTGTCGTAACCATTCAACACCTGCTTCTCCGATTGAATGAAAACCACCAGCAAATCCCCCCTAATAATATCTAATAATATCGCAATGGGCACTTATTGACTATGTGATCCATAGTTTGAACTTCCAATTTAATAATGATTGTATATAAATGTGAGATTAGGACACCATGTACGTAAAGATTCTAATAAAAATATGAGAATAAGAAAAAAAGATTGTACACTGTTGTAAATTTCAATAAGTTCGTTGTATTTAACTATGTGACAGGAGAGCATACCTGGACATTACGTAACATTAGTATATTTTTAACTAAAAAAATTTACCAATTAAAAAAAGATCTATGGTTAGGGGAATTTTGGAGTTCAATTAAATGTTTGATTAACAAATGTATGCTAAACGCTCCCCTACTTAAATTATATATACACTTCAAAGTAATGCTATGTAAAAATGTATAAAAAATGTTTCTTTAAGAGGGATGAAACCTCCTTTCTATTACGTCACATACGTTCACGTCCCTTGTGTTTCCCACGGTGGTTGACCACTGACCAAACAATCCCCCACTTCTCCCTAGCCTACCCACGGGCATACTACTCTACACGTAGAAGGAAGATGAGGAAAAGCCCCCTTTGGAATTGAATCGATTTTATGATTTATGAAAAAACCCACCCACCCACCCGTACACGTACAGTGGTGATGACCCACCCACCCACCTACCCATACACTTACAGTGGAGATGATCCACCCACCCACACATACACTTACAGTGGTGATGACCCACCCATACACTTACAGTGGAGATGGCCCACCCACCAACCCATACACTTACAGTGGTGATGACCCACCCACCAACCCATACACTTACAGTGGTGATGACCCACCCACCCACTCATACACTTACAGTGGTGATGACCCACCCAACCACCTATATACTTACAGTGGTGATGATATACTTACAGTTAACATGGTCCTGTATTGATATGGTTTAATTATCTCTAATTTCTTAAAATAAATAAATAGAAAGGACCTTTTCCGTTAATTTACTGCAACTACACTTTTTTTCTTTCCGTTAATTCACTACCACTTGATAAATATTCTATTACTCTAAAAACTGTTCCCCAATCATTTTTACGTCCACTGTGGTATTTCCTATCCGCTAGGAATCCAATATCGCTGGTCTTATCTTATCGCTTCCCAAGAACATACACACGGGGAGCGCATTCGGTGGTAAGTCAATCTTTGGATTTACCAGTTTGTGATCAAATCTAATAGCCATCTAAACTAACCTAACCGTAATTGCAATAAAAAAAGCAGTGGTAGTGAAGTAACGGAAAATATTCAATAAATAAATTAGCTTTCATTGAAATATAGAATAAGGTAGTGTGTAACGCCTGTTCCTTATACCTGACAATCGTCGAGTTTGTTTTTTAAATCACTTGAAACGTTAAGATTCTCCAACAAAATAACGATCGTCATATACTGTACGCTAAACAATGACTTTAAAAAGCTTGTTGTGCGTAAAGAAGTTTATTTATATGAATACCATCTATATACTGGCTTTTAGTGTGTGTGGTTTTTTTTAAGTTGTGGAACGGTCATGAATATAGTTATTTTATTTTTTAAAACAGTTAATATAACAGGTAATATTGTTAACTCGTGAAATCAAAGTACTATCTTAAAAGTATACTTTTTTCACGATAGAAATTCTACCAAAACTCGTAAATTAGATTCTCCAAATATATTCTTATAAAGTTGAACAGGAAAATAAAAGAAAAGTGACAAAAAGGAAACACCCTCATAAAATGGAGGCGACGAGAGGCTTTTAGCTTTATTGGGTTTTCCCAGTTGTATTTCATAATGTGTGTCTTAAAGAACTCGTAAAAGTGTGTTTGTGAGGATCCTGATGTTCGACGAAACTCACATATTATGACGATTCTCCCTCCCTTAACTTGTCAGGTATAGTTAAGGAGTAATTAATACGGAAAGTGACCAACTATAAAAGCAAATGTTATTAAATTTTTATGACCTTTAATTGATGTTCTACAAGCAACTTACCCCATAATATTTTTGTTTATATGGTAGCCTACTGAGCCTTTTTACATTTTCTAAAATTAAAAATGTCTAGGGGTAGAAAAATTTAAAAAAAGGTCATGCATAATACTACTAATTAAGAGTTTGCAGAAATAGTCACCATATTGGGTTTTTATCCCTTAAAAGCAATGTTAAATTTGAATTTGCAGTGCGACTTCAAGATTTGTTGGACAGTCATGATTTGTACATAGTTTTAAACAGCAGTGGTAGTGCATCAAATAAACAGCACATGCACACCTTAAAATGTTGATTTCTCTTTTTTATTTACATATAAATTAAAAACTAATAAATAAAACCTTATTATTTTTTTATTCCAACACAGGAATATATTTACGATTTTCCTGCGATGAAACCCTTTTTATTATCGGTTATAAAAATATATTTACACTTATTTCAAGGTACGAAATACTTATGTAGTCTATAATAAATATTATTCCATACAAAACAAATATTTTTTTCAGTTGTACTCCTTTTACGTCTGTGTATAGCATACTTAACAATTTACTAATGTACAATACGTTTTTCGTTACCACTTCAATCAACTCAATGCTGTAACTATGAATGTTACACAAGGTAGGAGACTGGTGTTCTCAGGTTGTATTGTACTGCAGATTGCATTTTGGATGTTAGACTAAGTCAACAGTGATTTAGACTCACTGGTTGTCCAGTAAAATTGATGCACCTTCGTTGCACGGCCCTAGAGTTCATTGCCACTCAAAGTGAATGCAATGTTGTAATTATGAATGTTACACAAGGGAGCAGACTGGTGTTCTCAGGTTTCACCTCACTGCAGATTGCATTGGGGAAGTCAGAATTAATCAATAGTGGTTTAGCCTCTCTGTTTGTCCAGTATAATTAATGCACCTTCGTGGGACAATCCTAAAGTTCCTTGCTATTCCAGTGAACTAAATGTTGTAACTATGAATGTTACACAAGGGAGGAGTCTGGTGTTCTCAGGTTGCATTGTACTCCAGATTTCATTGGGAATATTAGACTAAATCAACAGTGGGTTAGACTCACTGTTTGTCCAGTAAAATTGATGCACCTTCTTAGGACGGCCTTAGAGTTCATTGCCACTTCAGTGAAAACAATGTTGTAACTATGAATATTACACAAGGTAGGAGACTGGTGTTCTCAGGTTTCACCACACTGTGGATTGCATTGGGGAAGTCAGAATAAATCAACATTGGTTTCGACGCTCTGTTTGTCCAGTATAATTGATGCACCTTCGTGGGACGGCCTTACAGTTCATTGCCACTTTAGTAAACTGAATTTTGTAACTATTAATGTTACACAAGGTAGGAGAGAGGTGATCTCGGTTGCATTACTGCAGATTGCATTGCGTTTGTCAGACTAAATAATTAATTGTTTAGACTGCCTGTTTATCCAGTATAATTAATAATCTATCCGTATCTTTCCCATTTTATTCAGTTCTTGCCCTATCCATCTGCCAGCTGTAATAGTTGTATAAGAGTTTGCTGAGAGCAATTATAACATCTATGTCTGATCTAGTTTTCAAATTTAGGAAAATCTACACCACTTGCAAACGAAGTTTCGAAAGTTCGAAAGTTTCTTTGTATTTGTACAACCATCCATGTTCTTTTAATTTTATCACAAAGTTAGAGAAGCTTCTCCTGCTTATCTTTTCCATTTAAAAAAAGTCTAGTCTATCATTAAACACAGTTTTTTAGGCTTATTAACAGATAACATTTATCCCAAGAATACTCAAAAACCTTTTTAATGATGCGGATTCCACGTAAGCCAGAAAGAGATTTCTTGGAGCTTTCTTAGCTTGTTGAGTTATATCTCATACCTTGAACATTTCACAAAAGAAGGACTTGACTCCAGGTGGTTATCTTTCCAGTTGGATGTTTCACCTTAAGATTGACATGCAACATTCTTCATCTTTTTACTCATCATTGTTATTCTCAGGCAGCTGCAGATATGCTAAGGTATATATTATTTTAATTAGTATGTTTGTTGTTTATCAATAGTCCAATGACAAATGAACAGCCGGTGCTTATCAGCTGACTCCTTTCAAAATTAGTTATGACCCTAATTTGGTTCTAAATGGAATCCTTTAGCTTATTGAGCTAGGCTTAAACCACTTACGCTACCAACCGGTTTACCGACAAAAATGACTCTTTCTGAGGAACAGCCGACGTTAGTTAGTAACAATGACTACAATCGTTCATCACACTCGCTTTTCCTTCATATTAGCACATCCTTACCTACGATCAGTGGCTTAGTGATGAACAAAAAACATACCACGAATTTCCCTTAGAAAATAATTAATATGCTAGATCATCAGCAACCTTACAATAGAAGGGAGGGGAGTTCTGGGCATAGAAGAGATAGAGACTTACTGTGAAGACTTCGGCAGAGTAGCTTAAGTTCCCCTTTATCACAGCTGCCTGGACTTTGATGAAGCCATTGTTACTTGGACTTAAACTTTGTGAAATATAGACTGAACAATGGACTACAAATTTAGCGCCAATATTACTTCGATATGCTGAGTGTTTATGAATGTTTGTTATGAACTAGCAGTGTATACTATAACAAATGCACTTCTCACTTCCACCTGAAGGACATATTCGTGTTCAGTGTAAAAAGTACCTTACATTAAACTGTAATTTAAAATGTAACGATTTAACATTTTTGGAATTTTTTTTGCTGAATTCGAGTTTATCCGGTGAAAAAATAGTGTCCATGATACTATAATTCACTAATAAAAATACAAGTTTATTAAAATGTAGGCCTATATAATATAAGTTTGTATTTTGTTTTATACAATTATGGCAGTTAGTATTAATATATTTTACGACATGTAAAGGGGTTGGCTAAGTATCTTACGACAGCTGGGCCAATGTGGTTACGACCGACGACCTGGCCTTAGGCCAACTTTGGCCTCCAACCCCAAAGCCGTTTATCCGGCTAAACGGTCCAACCACAACGTTTGGCTCGGATAAACCACTTACAGTCTCCAATTACCAAGATGATTTCTGATTGAATTACAGCTTCGGTTTGGTCTATCTTTGAACGTTTTCCCCCCGTTTTTGGAGTTGAATAAACTGTCTACAGTGAATAATATAGTAAATAAAATATTTCTTACAAACATGGTCTTAAATACGATTATTCTCTTAGATACGAGACGACGACACAACTTTGTGCGAGTTTTAAGGTGAAAATAAATTATTACATGAGTGTGCATGACCTGTGTAGTCTGGTTACTATCTAAGTTCAACTTGTGCTCAGAAAGGGCAGTTTATTAATTGCCCAATAACCAGAGGAACTAAGGGGTATATATCTTTACGTGGAATCCGAACCACGTAGAATCGGTATGATTCTCATTTAAATGACAAGCCGGGTACTTAGTTATATCCCCTACACAACATACGGACACTGATCACACATATGTACATATTTACATGTTGCAATCATTTTGTTTTTAAAGTCAATGTTTCTATATTAAAAAAAAACCATAAATCCATTTTACAGTTGAACCAAGAAGATAAGAAATAAATTTATCTTAGTCAGCAACCAAATTGAATTAGAAAGAAAATGAGCTTCATTCAACGCATTAAACTATTACCGGATGTTTCATAAAAAATAATCATAAATTATGGTAAATTTTACTCCGGATGGTAAAATCGATTGACAGACATGTTAAGAGAGTAAATCCCTAGAATGGGACGTACCTAGGATATTCAATAAGATATTTAGTTTACATACTAAATATGTAATAGTGTCTTCTTTCTTAAAACTAAACAGTTTAAATATCTGGATCTATATAATTTATATCATTGGCATGATTAAAAAGTACTGACAGTTATTTAATTTCAATACTTTTTGTGGCATATAAACTACGCTTATTTAAAAGCGTATTATATATTTGTATTATTCTTATGTTTATCAATGTAATTGATATAATAAATGATTCCAAAGGACCGGCACAGACTTTCCCCCATAACACAACAAATCCTTTGAAAATTATCAGTTTGAATCCCAAATGTATGTTTTTTGCCATAACTCAAAAGCTAGTCAAGTTAGAGACAAGCGATTTTTACTAAAATATTTTAAATTGTAATCCAAATCTTTCCTGAAAATTTAATGAAAATCGTTAAAGCTATTTTTCAGAAAATTCCATTTTTGTATGTTTTTTGCCCGTAAAAATAAAAAAATTCTAAAAAATTAAAACGGTCTACAGATATTCGCTAAATACACCTTTATACCAAATTTCATAAACATTGATAAATCCATTTGGTCTCCAGCGAAGTGCACATACACACAGACAGATGCACATACGGACAGACACAGTTATTCCCTAAAAACAATTTTTTTTGATTCAGGAGACCCTAAAATGGATTGTTATACCAACTTGTAAAGAATTTATTTTGGACGACCATAATACTTTCTCTATGTTAACGCATATGGGGTAAAAGTAAAATAGTAAGCAAGAAAAACTGTTATTTCTTTAAAAGCGGTTTTAACTTTTAGTTCACTTTATATTTTACTCTTGATGATTAATTTTAACAAAAAGTCCCCTTTGTCGTTTACGTGTTACATACCACTTTCTTCCTTTTTGATATTACTATGAGCATATTAGTACCTAAAGCAGCCTTGATGTGGATATATTAAATAACACGACAAAATCGTTTCCTGAACAACAAGCAAGACGGCGTTTGTCCTTTGATCAACACACCTTAGACAGGTTGGTTATGTGATGAAAGAGAATGGTTTTATGTTTGTTAGCTACGAAACCCATACAGTATGGCTTCATTGTTGTGGCCTTTACATAAAAAACTACTACAGTTAGTAGATGACACATGGTATACTATAACAAGTCTGGCAGTATTGTGGTTTATGGAGACAGTAAGGTGTTAGTAGCTGAGCAGTTAGACAGGCTGTAACTGGACACTAACAGTGTAGTACACCATCAAACCTCCTGGTACTGGTGGGAGAGGGGAGATGTAGGGTCATATCACCTCTACACATGGCTTCATTGTTGTGGCCTTTACATAAAACACTACTACAGTTAGTAGGTGACACACGGTACACTATAACAGGTCTGGCAGTATTGTGGTTTATGGAGACAGTAAGGTGTTAGTAGCTGAGCAGTTAGACAGGCTGTAACTGGACACTAACAGTGTAGTACACCATCAACCCTCCTGGTACTGGTGGGAGAGGGGAGAAGTAGGGTCATATCACCTCTACACACGGCTATATTGTTGTGGCTATTACATAAGGCAGTGATACAGGTAATAGGTCACACATGGTACACTATAACAGGTCTGGCAGTATTGTGGTTTATGGAGACAGTAAGGTGTTAGTAGCTGAGCAGTTAGACAGGCTGTAACTGGACACTAACAGTGTAGTACACCATCAAACCTCCTGGTACTGGTGGGAGAGGGGAGATGTAGGGTCATATCACCTCTACACATGGCTTCATTGTTGTGGCCTTTACATAAAACACTACTACAGTTAGTAGGTGACACACGGTACACTATAACAGGTCTGGCAGTATTGTGGTTTATGGAGACAGTAAGGTGTTAGTAGCTGAGCAGTTAGACAGGATGTAACTGGACACTAACAGTGTAGTACACCATCAAACCTCCTGGTACTGGTGGGAGAGGGGAGAAGTAGGGTCATATCACCTCTACACACGGCTATATTGTTGTGGCTATTACATAAGGCAGTGATACAGGTAATAGGTCACACATGGTACACTATAACACGTCTGGCAGTATTGTGGTTTATGGAGACAGTAAGGTGTTAGTAGCTGAGCAGTTAGACAGGCTGTAACTGGACACTAACAGTGTAGTACACCATCAACCCTCCTGGTACTGGTGGGAGAGGAGAAGTAGGGTCATATCACCTCTACACACGGCTATATTGTTGTGGCTATTACATAAGGCAGTGATACAGGTAATAGGTCACACATGGTACACTATAACACGTCTGGCAGTATTGTGGTTTATGGAGACAGTAAGGTGTTAGTAGCTGAGCAGTTAGACAGGCTGTAACTGGACACTAACAGTGTAGTACACCATCAACCCTCCTGGTACTGGTGGGAGAGGGGAGAAGTAGGGTCATATCACCTCTACACACGGCTATATTGTTGTGGCTATTACATAAGGCAGTGATACAGGTAATAGGTCACACATGGTACACTATAACACGTCTGGCAGTATTGTGGTTTATGGAGACAGTAAGGTGTTAGTAGCTGAGCAGTTAGACAGGCTGTAACTGGACACTAACAGTGTAGTACACCATCAAACCTCCTGGTACTGGTGGGAGAGGGGAGATGTAGGGTCATATCACCTCTACACATGGCTTCATTGTTGTGGCCTTTACATAAAACACTACTACAGTTAGTAGGTGACACTCGGTACACTATAACAGGTCTGTCAGTATTGTGGTTTATGGAGACAGTAAGGTATTAGTAGCTGAGCAGTTAGACAGGATGTAACTGGACACTAACAGTGTAGTACACATACAACCCTCCTGGTACTGGAGGGAGAAGGGAGATGTAGGGTCATATCACCTCTACACATGGCTTCATTGTTGTGGCCTTTACATAAAACACTACTACAGTTAGTAGGTGACACACGGTACACTATAACAGGTCTGGCAGTATTGTGGTTTATGGAGACAGTAAGGTATTAGTAGCTGAGCAGTTAGACAGGATGTAACTGGACACTAACAGTGTAGTACACCATCAACCCTCCTGGTACTGGAGGGAGAAGGGAGATGTAGGGTCATATCACCTCTACACACGGCTATATTGTTGTGGCTATTACATAAGGCAGTGATACAGGTAATAGGTCACACATGGTACACTATAACACGTCTGGCAGTATTGTGGTTTATGGAGACAGTAAGGTGTTAGTAGCTGAGCAGTTAGACAGGCTGTAACTGGACACTAACAGTGTAGTACACCATCAAACCTCCTGGTACTGGTGGGAGAGGGGAGATGTAGGGTCATATCACCTCTACACATGGCTTCATTGTTGTGGCCTTTACATAAAACACTACTACAGTTAGTAGGTGACACTCGGTACACTATAACAGGTCTGGCAGTATTGTGGTTTATGGAGACAGTAAGGTGTTAGTAGCTGAGCAGTTAGACAGGATGTAACTGGACACTAACAGTGTAGTACACATACAACCCTCCTGGTACTGGAGGGAGAAGGGAGATGTAGGGTCATATCACCTCTACACACGGCTATATTGTTGTGGCTATTACATAAGGCAGTGATACAGGTAATAGGTCACACATGGTACACTATAACACGTCTGGCAGTATTGTGGTTTATGGAGACAGTAAGGTGTTAGTAGCTGAGCAGTTAGACAGGCTGTAACTGGACACTAACAGTGTAGTACACATACAACCCTCCTGGTACTGGAGGGAGAAGGGAGATGTAGGGTCATATCACCTCTACACACGGCTATATTGTTGTGGCTATTACATAAGGCAGTGATACAAGTAATAGGTCACACAAGGTACACTATAACAAGTCTGGCAGTATTGTGGTTTATGGAGACAGTAAGGTGTTAGTAGCTGAGCAGTTAGACAGGCTGTAACTGGACACTAACAGTGTAGTACACATACAACCCTCCTGGTACTGGAGGGAGAAGGGAGATGTAGGGTCATATCACCTCTACACACGGCTATATTGTTGTGGCTATTACATAAGGCAGTGATACAGGTAATAGGTCACACATGGTACACTATAACAGGTCTGGCAGTATTGTGGTTTATGGAGACAGTAAGGTGTTAGTAGCTGAGCAGTTAGACAGGCTGTAACTGGACACTAACAGTGTAGTACACCATCAACCCTCCTGGTACTGGAGGGAGAGGGGAGATGTAGGGTCATATCACCTCTACACACGGCTATATTGTTGTGGCTATTACATAAGGCAGTGATACAGGTAATAGGTCACACATGGTACACTATAACAGGTCTGGCAGTATTGTGGTTTATGGAGACAGTAAGGTGTTAGTAGCTGAGCAGTTAGACAGGATGTAACTGGACACTAACAGTGTAGTACACATACAACCCTCCTGGTACTGGAGGGAGAAGGGAGATGTAGGGTCATATCACCTCTACACACGGCTATATTGTTGTGGCTATTACATAAGGCAGTGATACAGGTAATAGGTCACACATGGTACACTATAACAGGTCTGGCAGTATTGTGGTTTATGGAGACAGTAAGGTGTTACTGGTAAGGTTTATGGAGACAGGTAGCTGAGCAGTTAGACAGGATGTAACTACTGGACAATAACATTGTAGTACACCATCTACCCTCCTGGTACTGTTGGGAGAGGGGAGATGTAGAGTCATATCACCTCTACACACGGCTTCATTGTTGTGGCTATTACATAAGGCAGTGATACAGTTAGTAGGTGACACATGGTACACTATAACACGTCTGGCAGTATTGTGGTCAATGGAAACTATACGGAATGAAAACAAGTTTTAAATAAATTTTTATGGTACCCGATATTGACATCTACTTAAATGTCAGGTCAAGATCTTGTTGTCATACCACACTACATTTAATTTGAATGTTATGATTTTATGTAATGGGTGTTGTTTAGAACAGTCAAAACATAATTAGGGTATTACTAAGTATAATCTTAGTAATTTCCTAATGTTTTTTAGCTTGTAAAGTATATGACTTTAGAGACTACCTTCAGCAGGGAAAAGATTTTGAAAAACAAGTTAGTACTCAAAGACGTTCTTTACTAAAGGGATCTGAGGATTTTATCACTTAATAAAATCAATTGCAAGGTGTCAAACAAGTTATTGTTCTTAAGACCCGGTAGGTTATAATAGTGTCACTAGAGGCGCCAGTGTCGCTATAACTGCGTCATTTACATAACAAGTGCCTCGTTTGGAGCTGTTTATGTGCCCTTAAACCGTGTTCAGCTGAAGCACCCCATAAACCATCTTAATCCCAGCTGAAATGACCTGTAATTCCGTTTCTAGCACATACTATAGGAATTTTTGAAAAGGTACTAGTAAACTATGGACCTATTAATTATTACTATGGACTAGTAATTAAATAGTCCACCGATCAAAATAGTAACTAACTTTTTTTACTGTGGAACTAGCAAGCAAGAAAGAGCAACTAAAGGACCTACAGTTTCATGTGGAATCAGAACCAACGTAATTAGTCTTATTTTCAACTAATTGCCAAGTTTCATATTCAGTTTTCTCCCATACACAACACCCGAACTCCGACTACCATACAATATGGACACCCCAGACTTCTATAGTAGTGTCTACGCCAATGACAACCATTGAGTGGACGCCGTGTCAGTATTAAGTGGACTGAGCACAGAATATATCGCCTACAATCTCATCAAACTTTGTCCCCAGGTAGCTGGGTTGCGCCACCAGTGCCGACAATGTCGAGTGGGCTCCTCAATAATGATCGTAGGCTGGATGGACTTATTAAAAGCTATGTGCACATAGACTGGGTGGCTGGACTCGTTATCAGTCTTTTTTTCATAAGATGAGTGGTTTTATTATTATATCGTTATACAAATTATTGATATTCCAGACTTACTAGATAATTGTAACCTGGTTTCAGCGTTTCAAGCATAATAACGATATAAAAGCGTCCAGATTGATTATTATGATAAAAAGTGTTATTAGTTAGTATATTATATGTTAGTTGAATTATTTTAATTAAATACGGTTTCATTTGTTATTTGCCTGTAAAAGCACGTATTCAAAACACATTAAGTCGTAAATACTCGAAGAAAATCATTTTCAATATTTACTTAAGACAGAATAGTACCTCAATCACAAGTTTGACCAGTTATACGGGAATCAGTTTAATTAGATAGGGAATGCCGGGAACGGACCAGTGTTTACAGAAATCTGGTAATAACTGCTCGGGTCCAGTTTCAATTACACCACTGTAAATACACCCTACCTCGCTAAATGAAACATCTACTATGGGTTTATAAACTATGGTTTCTTGTGAAACACACTTTCATATATATTACATTTTTATAATATTTAATATTTATCTGTGATATTAAAAAAAATAAATTTAACACAAAAGAAGTAAAATAATGCATTTTATATAAACTACAAACTTGTAATAACCCTATTCAACAAATGTGTGATAAGTTTGAATGCCAACCTTTCATACAGTATATCGAGGTGATTGACAGTAAATAGCGAGTAATTGAGCCTTAACTCATTCAGTAAAGCTGACTGAAAGTTTAACGGCAGTGAACGGTCTTGACTTTGCTAAGTAAACGTCTCACCTCTCACAAGATGAACGAAAGTAGGCATTGTTACTAACGTTAACTGTTTCTTAGCAAGTTTTACTTTAGTTGCTTCTTGAAACCATAAAGTATACCAATAATTGTATTTTTATAAATGCTCACTATTAAGAGGATTTTTTTGTTACTAAAGTAAATATTTTCCTTAGCTATGTTAAGTATGAAATTGTACAGAAACATTCCTATTAATCTTAACTCCCATCTCAAATGAGTGCACACACCCACCTATTGGGCCACCCTCCCGCCCTAAACGCACAGCGGACCAACCGATTCACCCATACACTCATAGTGGACCCACCTACCCACGCATAGACGTACACTGTTATTGACCCCCTTAGATTTTCATTGTTACAGTTGATAAGACAAAATATAAAATAGGAAAAATGTAACGATTTTATGTTTGATAAAGACCTAAAATAATATTTCCTGAAACTATTGTATTTTACTGAAGTGGTTGAACTAACATTAAATTTGATACACTTAGTAACAAATCTCCACTCAACAGTAGAGCTTCATTGTATATTCAGAGCATGTTCCACGTCTTAGAGTTGAATACTCTTCGATGAAATATTTACTTCCTCATCCTATTTATATAAATAGATTTACCACTCATGACTATTTCTCCAAAACTGTCCAATTGACTTTGAAATTTTGTACATAGGTTTATCTTGACCCCAGAGGCTCACTAAGATAGAATTTCCCTCTCCGACTTCAGGACTCCGTCCCACTGGCTTCCAAACTTCCCATAGTATTCTTATGGAACTATATTAATTAATTTGACGAAAAGCTGTTAAATAAAAACAAATTGAATACAATTGTGGTAAGCTAAATTTTTAAAAATAAAAAGAATTTAGTAGAGTAGTAAATTATACTTAACATCAGCCGTTCTAAATTGGATATTAAATAAAATAATTATTTGTAGGCCTAATATTATTAGCTGGTCGTAATGTATAACTAAGAGTTTTGAAATGGGACATAAAATAAAAAATAATTACCAACTAATTTTTGAATATCTCCAAGCTCCATCAATATAAAAACCCTACTGCCATTCTCCTAGGTGACACAGTTTTAAGGTCTAGAAAATCCTTTAATTGCATTTCAGGGATTGGAAAATGGTGGAATAATATCAGAAGTAGTAGAAATAATCTAGAGCTTTTCACAATTAAAACCTAATTAGCCAAGCTTTATGTCATGTTAATATTTTTTGTATCAGATGTTTGAAATAAATAAATAGTTGAATGAATGCCAATTTTACTCTTATGGAAAAAAGAAACGTTGATGAGCTATTTCTAACTCCGAAGAATGGAAGTTCAAGGAATGTTTTGTAATAGGTCTCTATTATACAAAAGTTAACCTCCAACTGTTTATAAGTTAAACTTAAATTTTGTTGATGGAACAAAGAAACATAGTAAGAAAGAGATTCTATGTCGATTATTATAGATATAACATTTTGTCATGATTAGCATATTATGAACTGCTGACCTACCTAGTCCATAAAAGATGGAGAAGTGAAATGCCAATAACAGGATGTCAGACTGGACAGTAGCCAACGTCCTCTGGCCAAACACAAGGGGCCAGGATATTATGATACTGCTGACCTACCAGGTCCATAACGGAGGGTGGAGAAGTGAAATGCCAATACCAGGATGACAGGTGGGCATCAGCAAACACCCTCTGACAAAACACAAGGGGCCAGGATATTACGGTACTGCTGACCTACCAGGTCCATAACGGAGGGTGGAGAAATGGAACGCCATTACCAGGATGTTAGGCTGGACAGTAACCCACATACTCTGACAAAACACAAGGGGCCAGTATATTACGATACTGCTGACCTACCAGGTCTATAACGGGGGATGGAGAAATGGAATGCCATTACCAGGATGTTAGGCTGGACAGTAACCCACACACTCTGAAAAAACACAAGGGGCCAGTATATTACGATACTGCTGACCTACCAGGTCTATAACGGGGGATGGAGAAATGGAATGCCATTACCAGGATGTTAGGCTGGACAGTAACCCACACACTCTGAAAAAACACAAGGGGCCAGTATATTACGATACTGCTGACCTACCCAGTCCATAACGGGGGATAGAGAAGTGAAATGTCAATACCAGGATGTCAGGCTGGGCACCAGCCAACGCCCTCTGACAAAACAAAAGTGGCCAGGATGTATTTCATCTAAATTTGAGGGTATTGAGCAGTATGCATTTGTCAGTTGATATGATTTATCATGAATTCCTTGTGAGAGATAATATTAAACGTTGTATTGTTTACGTATAATTGATGGGTTTTACGGTTGCAAATACGCATAATATAGCTAATGGTCTCCTCGTTGAATGGAGAGCATTAGGGGGTCTTCATATCGAATCCGTAGCACGCCAAGGCATATGTAATTTAGTGTTTTCGTTAATAGTTAAACATCTTTACCCCGTATAATGTATAGTGGTATTGACCTTACTCTCTCACCCATTCACGTGGAGTCTTACTGGCCCACCCGTTCATCATACACGTATAGTGGTTCTGATCCACTCACAAACGTACAGTGGCATTGACCCGCCCACCCACTCTTATACGTACAATAGTAGTGACTCGCCCACCCACTCTTACACGTGCAATGTTATTGCAGCCCTTATTGTTCATATTATATTTGTTTAGTAAATCAATTTATGTTCCTAGAACAATCCTGATTGGCCTTCATTCATTATATTCACTGTATAACTACTACGCTACATACTAGAAAAGCCTGTTCAACTTTCCATCCACAGAACTAAGACATGGAAATATCACCTAAAGTTAATACCTTTAATATACCTTAAGGGGATAAAACTGTTTGCGCAGAATATGCAATGTTCCAGTTCATAAAAGAGATGCCTTCAATATTGTGGCTAAAATTGAATAGAGTTCAACATATTTTGATTAAATTTCATATCTTAACTCGCCAATTTCCGCTGGGAAATCTCAAATTGTTATCGCAAAGTAATTACAATTTTTTTTTATTTACTTCTACTTCAATTTCAAACTAAACGGGAATCAATTCAATATATTAGTGTTTGTAAATTATATAAAGTAGTTGCAATCAGCACTACAGGGAGCAGTGGTTTTGTTTATACTAGCAATTAAAAAATACTAACTTTACTAACAATATTTTGTAATTAGAGTACAACTTTGAAAACGGATTTCAAATTACTTAAGTACCACGGGAAAAGACCGAGGTAATACTGTATTTGAATTTCAATATTAATTTTGATCTTATATGTAATTGCTCAGAGAAGAAAGAGGCAGAGGTTGCATTTCATAGTACTTTCATATGCCTACACTGAATGTGTGTCGAGTAGGGAAATTTGGGTGACGAGTAGTCAGTTCACCATGCAGATGGCAGGTCCAGCACCATTGTCAGTCCTTCCCTTGTTACTTTCCGAACCCTCAAGGATAATCTTTATTTATTATTATTCATTATTCATTCATAAGACGCCAATCGTCAAGACATGGGCGAATATAAGGGGCGAATGAGTATGATGAGTGTAGATGAACGAGTGTAGTCATTGTTACTAACTAAGGTCGACTGTTCCTCAGAAAGAGCTATATATTAATAGCCCAATAGCCAGGGCAACTAAGGGACCTACATCTTTACGTGGAATCCGAACCACGTAGTGTTGGTCTGTTTTCCTGCTAACTGACAGGCTTGACATTCAGTTCTCTTTCCTGCACAACATATGAACCCTGACTACCATCCAACATGGACACCCCAGACTTTTCTAGTAGTGTCCACGCTGATGGCAACCGTTGATTAATTGTTTATACAGATTTATAAAGATGTACATTAGTTGTAATCTAATTACATGCGTACACTATTTCTTTAATAATAAGAAATAAGAATAAGAAAGCGACATCTATTTCTTTTTTCTCTGAGGTTATCCTCCCTCACCTTTGAAAGGATGCTTTCTTGAAAACTATTTAAAATGTGTTCTATTTTGTGAGCTATACAAATGTAATTTAAATCATAATATCCAGTGCTTTAACTCTTTGGGTGTGTTAATAGTTTTCTCCAGTGAATAGTTTTGTCACAGCCGAGCCTCCAACACTCAACCTGGTGTTGACTTTTGCAACCACTTATAACTCCGTCGTAGAAAAAAAACCGACTGTCATATGTCTTTTCTTTCTTATACCATTGTGAGATTTGAACAGTAGTTTTAGTTGGTTTTCTATTCCCTACTTGGCCTCCTGGCAGAGCGTGTATCAGTAGCTTTTACTGCATTTTGGTGTAGAAAATTACTTTAGTTGAATACGTTTCAATTTTGAAGATGCCTTGTAAAGTAAGTATGACTAGAGTAATATGAAATTAAATTTTTCCAGCTGGTTTTGTTTATATATATATATATATATATATATATATATATATATATATATATATATATATATATATGTATGTATGTATATCAAACAAAAAGTGAAATTTGAACAATAAATCAAGGGATGAACTTTAAATATGATATTTAGAAGCTCTATATAATCTGTATTCTCATTCAAAACGGGTAAATTTAAAAAAATTGTGTTTTTAAATAAATAAAAATTAATCTAATCGGGGGATTAAAGATCGTAAAGTTGCAGGTGAAGAACACTGCTAAGGACATTAAGAAGCATTTCACTTATCTATTTCTTAAATTCTTATAACTAAAATATCATATCATCATCAACGTTTGGAATTTCACGATTCTTTGATTCCTCAAGCACCCCAAAAACCTTTTAGATGAAATGTTAAACAATTATAATTTGGTAGGTTATAAAAATGAACTTATCCATGGTTTAAAACTCGATTATATATTATGTTATGGAACTTTAGTTAGTTGTTTTTTGACATCAACCGACACCTTCGTTGATAAAATATACATAAACGTTCAATGCGTTGAGCTCTTGTATCAAAATACTTCTCTAGGTGCAATTTGAAAACATATTTCAGGAAATCAAACTATATTGACTTTATCACACCTTTATCCCAGTGCATGCCTCGGCCAACAGTAATGGTTGGAGACATAGTATTTGAAGAGGTTTATTCAACTCATCCAACGGTTAGGTGTAAGAGAGTCCTAACCTCACCAATCGTAACATAATTGTACAAAAAAAGTCATTTTTAATTTCATTTCAATCATCTGAATAGAGTAAATATTTTTCACAATGTTTAGGCCCTACATATATTAATAAATGTATATAAATAAATACATAAACATAACAGAGTTGTATCTTATGACCTAAGCCAAATAAATGAATAGGAAAACTGTAAAAATATCAAACAAAACTTTTGCCTTGGTCATTTTTACCAACCTATACCAAACCTCTTGAAAATAATAAAGCTATCATTAAACATTTTAAGTAATGTTTTATAGATATTTTTATCCCTAAGTGAAAAAGCAACCATAATTGCATTCACTTCCGTAAACAACTGCTATGGATTATTTTAAGAATATTTTTAAATACTATTATTTATTATGCGTTTAAAATTATATTTCAAATTCTATCTCCTGTTGTGCGTGCTGTTAATCACTCATAACAACAGTATTTCCAAGAAAATTGCTTTAATTGGTTCGTATATCACACCACCATTGATCCTGTTGTAACAAGCAGGTTTGGCCTCCAAAGCCTCGCCTGAGCCTCCAAGATTGAACGTGAGCCTCCAAGATTGGATCTGGAGCCTTGGCTGCCAGATGGTGCTGTCTCTGACAAAGGATTAACCAATCACTTTGAATATAATGCATCAAACCAGTATTTATAGAATCCAAATAAAATTATTACAACGAATTAAATTTTAATATATTTTCTTAGTTTTAAAATCTTCAGTCAATATGTTTTTTTAACAATATTTCTAATTGGCTAATTAGTTTTCATTATGAACTGCTTAAGGTCATTTATACTAAATATGAGATATTTTCTGTAAATTCACTACCACTATTTTATTTTGTTTCCATTAATTCATTACCATTTGATAACTATTCTGTTACTCTAAAAACTGTTCTCCAATCATTTTTACATTCACTGTGGTATTCCTTACTCGTTAGGAATCCGATATCGCTGGCCTTATCTTATCACTTTACAAGAACTAACACACGGAGAGCGCATTCGGGGGTAAGTCAGTCATTGGATTTACCAGTTTGTGATCAACTGGATCACCTAACCTAACCGTAATTGAGATAAAAAGTAGTGGTAATGAAGTAACGGAAAAAGGTAGTGGTAGTGAATAAACGGAAAAGGTCCTGATTCTGATATAAATGCACTACTTTTCATCCACCTAAATTAGACTTAGTTGGTCTAGAGCAGGATGCGTTTAATGTGTTGAGCTCTTGTATACAAATACTTCTATAGGTTCAATTTTAAAACAAATTTCAGAAAATCAAATCATATTTACATTACCACAACTTTATCCTCAGATCCATATATTAGTAAATAGCTGCCGGCTAGTTTCATATAACATATATAGTCTTAAAATAAATCTAAATATTCACTTTAATTTATTTATAAACAAAAATTATTGGGTAAAAATGCCACTAAAAAGTGTGCTCACTTTAAGTTGTACTTTTGGTAGAGCCCATATATTTAGGTCTGTAAGTTATAGTTTCTATCATAATGTCCAGGATATATGTGACGTGAAATCTTTGCTCCAGAAAACCCCTTCCTGGATGAATTACCCTCACGTAGTGGCTGTCAAGGGAAGCATTTCACCGGAAACACCCCCCCCCCTTCTCTGAATACTGATATATTTTCCTGTTAGGCAAACAACTGTATCATTTTTGGTAAATTAGACAAACAATATATATTTTCTAAATAAATGTATTGACTTGTTCAACTAGTTAAATTTTTAAATTAGATCTTCAGACATATATCTTGTATACTTAAAGACAAATTAATTAACTTTGCCCCTTTGTATTTTATGGCGTAATACTCGTATATTAACCTAATTATCTACGTCTCGAAATTACATTTCTTTAATGTACTTTCTGTTGAAACACTTTTTCTTAAATGTTTTGTTTTGTCTTATGCTTGGTTTGAACGATTGAAAATTATTAGGTTTAATTAAACATTTAATTAAGTATACATTTACTGTAATTTTAATTATATTAATTTTAAAATATGAATATTTACTAAAGTGTGCATTTATTGGTCTTTATTTAATTAGTAAAGTATCCACTTTTTAAAGTTTTATTTTATTGATTCCCTTTCAATAAAAGATAAAGGTGAAACGCATTTAACTATAATATTTTGAAGAGCTCGTAAATGTAAATATTTTGGAATATTATTAAATTCAATTTTTTTATTATTATTACATAGTTTTATATATATATATACTACAGGTTTGTCAAACATTTTTTCCATTTTAATGTGACAATATATTATTCTTCTTAGTTGAATATAGTGTAGTCCATTAAAAAAATATTTATATACTTTTTAATTGGTAAAAATATAATTTTTTAAATCTTCAATTCGACGTAAGGAGGGAATTAAATAAGGAATAATGTACAAATACTTTATGATTTCTTTATACATGTACATATGCTGGCCAACCCCAAACAAACCACCATTATGTCACTTCAGAGCGCTCTTACAGCAAATGCTGGAACTACAAGGAGTTTAAGAATGCTACAACCAATGGCGTGGCGATGCAAACCAGCGATAACCATAACAACTCCTTTAAGAATTGAACTGTTACCACGTTTATCACCTGTTTTATAATCTATTTGTTTGATACCGTGAATCTGAGAGTGAGTAATATATAATCATCGTTGAGTTACAGTAGGCGCAGAAATTATTTGTACCCGAATCTGCTTGTTGTTTACTAAAAAGTCCTATGACAAATCTGAGTTGTCACGAGCACGATTGACGGGGTTGATACGAGAAGCTTACAGGAGTATCCCCTAGTTTCCCGATATCCTTATACAATTATTACGCCCTAAACACGTAACTTTGATTCCTCTTCCTATCCTTAACTTTATTCCGACCCGAAACAAATGAGGCCTGTGCAGCAACCACCGCTGATCCGAACCCCCTTAATTGGTCTCTTGGGAGCATGTCGAGATTTCAAGACATCAGATTGCTCAATTAGAAGTCTAATTGGATGTATTGTACTGCACGTCACTGTAGTAGAGTACAAGTCATAGTGAAATAATAACAAAGAACGTTTTTCTTTTTACTTTTATTGTTTAATAATAGTAGATAACAAATATATAAATAATCATGTATTGAATAGTTTATTATAATGACAAATTTAGAATTACTAACTTACTGTCGGATTCAAAAAGCAATGTACTTGAGTTTGATCCTCTGCGACAAAATAAATACTCATCCGATTACGTTGTGTTGTACACCAAAATTTAGCTTATTTAATTTTATGTAATATTATATGACTTAAATATTTTTTTCAAAAACTTGTAGCACTTTTGGATTAAAGCTCAACTTCAATAATTTCAATAAAAACTACTAAAGATAAGTGAGTAAAACTTTGACCACATGTGAATAAGGTTGTTGTTTTAGTATGTCCGAATTCTAGAATGTTTACTAAAAAATATACCAAAAGACAGGAAAATATTTAACAATTTTAAAGTTCTCAAGACAAATTTTATACAATTAGTAATGTTATGAAATATGTATTTGTCAATGTGCAACACTTTAAAACAAATGTCCTTGCTTAGAGGATAGCCCACCTAGCAAGTCTTAAGGGGGTCATTTCACGTCACCAAATTGGCAAAACACATGGTTTCTATTTTAAGAATTCCGCAAATAACAATAATAGTATAGCCTAAAGTGCAATTTTATAGGAGAAGAACTTTACTAATGGTCCATAAAAATAATGTTTTTATGTTATATTCAGTGAGAGTTGAAAGTGAAGCTCCACCTACTGCTGGTGTGACGTAGCGCTAGGCTGATGCACAGGCGTTCACATGCTGCCGTAGTGATGAACTGTCCTATCTAGCTGAGCCTGATTGACTGCAAAATGGGAATACCAATGAATTAGTCTTGTTTTAAATCAAGACTCTTTGGACACCCTCTTTTTAATGGTCTACACCCTTGTGATGGTGACAGTCTAGGTGGAGCCTCCCTCTCAACTCTCGGCGAACAGAACATAGAAAATAAATATTTATATTTTATTAATGGTAATATATCTTGGTAAAATAATAAAAACGTAAATGAAAATCTCATGACATCAACATGAGTTTGAGGTCCAACTCATCTGATCCAACATCAGTTTGTGATCCAACATCATCTGATCCAACATCAGTTTTGGATCCCAACATCAGTTTGGGATCCAACATCAGTTTGTGATCCAACATCATTTTGGGATCCAACATCATCTGATCCAACATCAGTTTTGGATCCCAACATCAGTTTGGGATCCAACATCAGTGTGTGATCCAACATCATTTTGGGATCCAACATCATCTGATCCAACATCAGTTTTGGATCCCAACATCAGTTTGGGATCCAACATCAGTTTGTGATCCAACATCAGTTTGTGATCCAACATCATCTGATCCAACATCAGTTTTGGATCCCAACATCAGTTTGGGATCCAACTTCAGTTTGTGATCCAACATCATTTTGGGACCCAACATCATCTGATCCAACATCAGTTTTGGATCCCAACATCAGTTTGGGATTCAACATCAGTTTGTGATCCAACATCATTTTGGGATCCAACATCATCTGATCCAACATCAGTTTAGGATCCAACATCAGTTTGGGAAACGACCACCTTTAAGTTTTAAATGTAAGCCTACTTCGAGTTTTATCCTATTTTAAAGACCTTTCTTAGTACAATACAAAAGTGCAAATCGAGGTCAAAAATTGGATCCAGAGATGATTCCTTTGTGAATCCCTCTGATCTGAGAAAGATAAATGTGGTTTACCGATATTGTAGTACACCATAGTATTTTATACATTTTTTACTTGTATTGTAGTAAATTTGTGTTGTATGACGTTTACTTGTATTGTATCAATAACAAAACGTAGTGTGTTTGTTAGGAAACTATTTTTAATCGCCTCCCTTATAAAAATCTCCTTATAAAATTCGCCTCTTTACTAAACTGGTAGAAAATGGAATAACACAATTAGTCAGTAAATGTGAGTATAGAGTAGAAACGGCCAAACTGGTCAAAACCCATTAAGGGTAAGTGTTTGCTTGGAACTACATAAATCTTCGATATCTACTGACCCAAAATATGTTGAAAATGTTTGTATTTTCCTACTCTTTGCTAAGAACTTCACTTAAAATGTTGTTTTATCAAAGTTCGTTAGAAATCTGCAAGTTCATACGTATAACAAATATATAAGAGTCGTCATTAGTGCAATAAACCTAGTTAAGCAGGAAGGGTTAAATAAAAAGCTTCTCTATTAAATTGATTATATTTTATCAAGAGAGATATAGTTCCTTGAAATATACCACTTTGCCAGCCCGCGTGGTAGTTGGAGTCGTGGGGATCTTTATACGGGTGGGGGATATTAAAAAACATGCAAAACGGGTTAATTAACTAATTTTATTAAGAAAAGGTAATTCACAACGGTTCAATAAAGTGAACTCCTGCTGAGTTATTAGAGCAAATATTGACATTTTCATCCCAAAATTTTATATTTTTCACTTTTTTTTAATAGAACCAAAAGTCTTTCACTTATGTAAAAATGTATAAGGACTCTACCAATAACTGTTTAACCTTTCATATTCTTTTCTTTTTATTTTTCACAATTACCCAAAGGCTAGATATAGCATTTTAAAGATGGCGCTTTTGTACATAAATAAAAATAATGGCTTGCTTCTACGTGAATGTCTCGAAGATGAAATTTGAGAAGGATAAAATTATAAAAAAGTAAGACTAATGAGGGTCTTATCACACACAATTTAAAAAACCTTTCTATTTAATCAAAAACTTTTCTACAGTATTTTACTTGGTTTCTTGTACTATTATTGCGATAAAAAAATATAACAATTGAATAAATGTGACAAAACAATATTATAAACACAACAATAACAATATAATAAAACAATGTAGCAATAAGTATAAACAATATAAATCAACACGAGTACAATAAATTGAACTGTTAAAGAAAACCATAGTTTTGTTATAATTGGAAATATTACTCACATTTAATATCTTACACATTGAGGCATAGAACCTATCCTCCACTTCCATTGATTACCGATTCCTTGGTAAGCTTTTGTGTAAACAACCCTTAATCTTTAGAAATCTACAGAGCTTTTCTCTGGCCTCGACATCCCCTGTAGTTAAATGACTCTACATTTAAAACATGAAACAGATCCATACTATTAACATAACATATTTTATATTACATCAAAGCTGGTTATAATTGTAGAATATTTGAGCAAAATCGTAAGAATTAATAAAAGTAGAAATAGTATGAATAGATAAATACATAATCTTATAGTCCGCAGGGCCCAAGATAATAAGGCGATCTTACGTTACTAACCGTAGCTACTAGCTGTTACTTTTATTTACACTCACTAATTAACTAAACTGCATACTACAAAAAGTTTACTGATTTAAATTACTACATAGATACTATTTTAACACCTGAAAAAACACCGTTATTAAAATAATTAATGTCACTTCACACTCCAGTTTGTGTTCGCACAATACAGATTGGCGTGCAGTGTTAAAAAATGTCACTTAAGGCCGAAGACTAAAAGAAATCACACTCCCACTGAGACTGACTGACTCGTCGCCCGAGGGGTGTCTTTATATAAAGCATCACTGCAAGTCTACATGTTTCCAGATGTGTTATTCGAGGTGTTTCTGGAAGGGTGAACTATGTCATGCTGAACATCATTTGGGAAGGTTCTGATTCCAGATACTAGTAAATTAATGACATTAAAGCACCATCTAAGAGCTTCTGGATTGGCTAGAGTGTTGCGCGCCTCCCCCACTCCGGGTGGGGTCACAATTACCCGCCTGGTGCTATCGATAATTATCATGATTTGTGACAATATGTAATGACGAATGTTATATTTTTTATCATTTTATTAAAAATGAACAAAGCAAAGAAGCAAGGTCCTCGAATATACTAATCCTGATAAGTTATTATAATATATACTTCACCCTCATAGTGTTTTAGATAATAAGTTCCCCTATAAATTGATAGCGTTTTATAGCTTCAAATGAATAAACATTTGCAATGCTAAAAAATCAGGATTTGAAACTGTCTATCAATACAACTTGTTATTGTGCCATAACATTATACTTACAAACAAATAAATGTAAATAACTTATTGTTTTTTAAGGAATAAATTGTAAAATCCGCAAGTGTTCACCAACCATGCAAATGGAAATAGCAGGTTTTTTGTAAGGGTTTTCTTTTCAAAAAGAATTTTAAATTTAATTGTACACCGTTTAATCATGAAATCAATCAACGAAATAATCTCCCAGTAAATGAACCGCACAAATTTCACAGTCGGGCTCGAATAAGCTTGAATCGTGTCCCGAATTACGTGAAATACACAAATTTACAGATTGCAATTGGCTCATCTCTTTTATTCAAGACATTTTATTGAAATTCCTGGAAATACACTTTAAACCGATTTATTGTTAGTCACCGTAGAACAAGATATTAGATGTAGGATTTTGTTATGTGTCTTTGATAATGTTTTACAACTGAATTCACTATTTTGGTTTGCACAATATGATCATTCACGTGATAGGAAAGTGGACTTGCCAACATCTTATAAACATACATTTTGATGCCCTGAATTCTAGTTTCACTAAAGTGTATGCATTCTACCATTTTAAGTCTAGTAAAACCATAAACTGTTAAATTATGCTGTTTCTAAAATATAAGAAGGAAAATGACTTCATCAGAGTGGAACAAGAAAATTTAGTTTTACTATTGTACAGTATATTATAATGGGAAACATATAATACTTCTAGATATTATATAATATGGGAAATATAAGTCTACGATGGTATTTTCTCTTATAAGAAATCGAGTTTAAGATTGGTTTTCTTCGTAATATTTTGATCATAGAATGTTAAAAAAAGAATCTTGCAATATCTTTGTTTAAATTTTAAAAGATATACTTTTAATTTGTTTAGGAAATTAAAATATTCTTTATATAAAACAAAAACTCCAAGTACATTATGATAATATCATAGTTGAAAAATTAGAATTCATTCCAAACATTCTTATATAAATTAAGGCATTAAATATGATCATTCTTTTCTTCCATTGCCCAAAGTCCAAAGTGCCTTATCTACTTGGAGGGTACCTAATGAGCCAAACAATCACATCTAATCAGGTTCTTCCCTTAATACATATTGTACCCATGAGAGTTAGTCCGGCATTTTGAGAAACTTTGATTCTAAATCGACTCATTTCCTTATAATTGTTGCGATCAAATAACAATTCATCATGTAGTATAATTATTTTATCTAATATAAGAACCGACAATTGAATTAAACATTTGAAAAGACAAAAGCACTAAAATATTAGATCAATTTTAAAATGCAGCTAATATAAACATGTAGGAAGTAATTTTTTTTATGTCCAAATATTTGCTATAACTTCTTGTTTGTTATATTCTGTAGTCTGTGATATTTTTGATGTGCTATAAATGAAAATGTGGTTTACAAATTAATTAATTAAAATACAATGAAACGTTTTTATTAATATTTATATTATATAGAATAAATGAGAAATTAAATTTAAAGATAGATAGAAAATAAAAAATAAAACTAATAACAATAGGTAATGTGTTTTTATTTACTTTTGCCAGAATTACTCATCGCTTCGTTACCATGATTAACAAACGTATGACCTTGAAACAAGATTCATACATTTGTTGTTGCAGTGTTAGTTTACCTGGACATTTTCTGTTAATCCACTACCATAACCATAACTTACCCTAACATAACCGAACCACGCCTAACCTAACGTAACTAAACCAAACCTAATCTAACCAGACCTAAACTAACCTAACTATAAACATAAATTAGGTTAATCTAACATAACCAAACCAAACCTAACATAACTAAATCTAACCTAACTAAACTAAATCTAACCTAACAAAATTTAACCTAACCATAACCATAACTTAGGTTAATCCAACATAACCAAACCAAACATAAAATAACCAAACCTAACATAACATAACTAAACCTAAACAAACCTAACATAGCCTAACCAAACCTAACATAGCCTAACCAAACCTAACATAACCTAACCAAACCTAACAAAACCTAACCAAACCTAACATAACCTAACCAAACCTAACTTAACATAACTAAACCTAACATAACCTAACCAAACCTAACTTAACATAACTAAACCTAACATAACCTAACCAAACCTAACCAAACCTAACCAAACCTAACATAGCCTAACCAAACCTAACATAACCTAACTAAACCTAACATTACCTAACCAAACCTAACTTTACATAACTAAATCTAACATAACCTAACCAAAGTAATAGTAGTAAACTAACAGAAAAGGTCCGTTTACCTTTTTAGATTTGTAAATATTTCTCCTTAAGTATGCTTTTTGGACAGCCTATTTTTTGTTATAACATTTTACTAATTTTTGTCTTTCCTTTATCCTGATTATCTACACAAAACATCGATCGTTCAAGCTGTAATACATTTATTAATGTATTAATTAGTACGAATGCATTATATAGTAATGTCTTTGTGTTGTGTGACGTTCACTTTTATTGAATTATAAAAGACACACTTATAATTAATTTACCGGTTACAGTTTGGTATCAGTATTATAAATTATTTATGGTTGAATTTGAATTAAAGTAGAATGAGAACCAATTATTTTATTACTCAAAGACTTATTTTGTTATTTTATTCGCTTACAACTTTATTAATATTATTAATTATTAAGACACCGATTTTTAAAATATGAGTTAATATGAAGGGTGAATGAGTGTGGTCATTGTTACTATCTAAGACAAACTGTTCCTTAAGAAAGAGGTTTTATTAATATACCAATAGCCACGTCAATTAAATGAATCCAGTGTCAACTTTACATGGACTCTAAACCACGTAGATTTGGTCTGGTTTCAGCTAACTAATAACCTAATATTCAGTTTTATACTCTACATACTCGACTACCACCTAACGTGGACACCTCAGTTTTAGTAATGTCGACGTCGATTTCAACCATTGAGCAGACACCGAACCAGTATTAAGAGAACCGAGTATAGAACCTATCGCCTACAATATCCACAACACTTTGTCCCCAAGTAGCTGGGTTACAGCACTACGCCACTACTAGTGTGCCGACTAGTGGTTTAATCAAAGCGTAACGCAATTCCGTAGTTAATTTGAGGACTTTTGTCTTTCCGACAATCCATCCGGAAAATTATAAATGATCACAGATGTTTCTAATTCCATAATTCGAAGGCGATATAAAATATGACAAAATTTTTATTCTATTGATATATTGTGCAAAAGGAAAGCTAATAGATATTTTAACTATTGCACCTCCCTTGTCTCTCACTTATATTTTCATTATTCCGATACTATCAGTAGCATTGAGTAATATTTATTTAATAAATAGTTACTGACGAAGTTTTCTCTTTTTTTTCCGTCTGGTATCATGAAGGATGTGTGCTTGAAAACACTCTTCAGTCAATTTACCGATCCATCCTCTCTCTGTTCTTTTGACTCTTTTTTACGCTACATTTACCATTACATTCCTGTTGTCCTTAACTCTTCTGTCTCACGCTAAGATTCCTTCTTAAGTAATTAAATTTAAAACCGACGATTTCTGATTGTTGTCATGTATTGATGAATCATTTGTAATTTTACTAAATCACTTACTAATATTGAGAATAAGTCAATTATAGAATCAAAAATAAAATCTAGCCTACTTAGTGTTATAGTTGTTTACAATACATTCTCATTCAAGTAGGGAAGGATAATATTAGTAACATATATGAAAAAACTTAAAATATTAACATTAATATGTCCAAAGGGCTTAAGCAAGTCAAATTAATTCACGTGCAACAAATTTTTACAGAGATTGTATATTACTATCAAATAACTGCATACATGTTTCAGAAATTAAGTGTCTAACCAGGGTTAATGAAGTGATACAAGGCGAAACAAGTATCTTAAAACCAGTTATTTTGTAAAATAATAACAATCGGAAAGTTTACGGGTATAATTTAAATATCTTAGAAAAATATTAATATTTTTTACTCTAATATTTAATAATACCCGCTCGAGTAAGTCGGCTTCAAACATACATTTGTTATAAAGATATGGGAAATATTAAGGGAACATATAAAAGCATATAAATTAGCATTTAAGTTAATTGACAAGTTTTCTGTAAAAAGGGGGAAGGTAAGCTAGTTGAATGCAAAAATAAAAATGTGAGAGCTTAAATAGGGTGGCGTGGGAATTGCGGTGCGGACTCGCAGTCATTCACACACCACAAAACACCCTCATTCTATTCACACACCAAATATACTGAATAGAAAGTAAACGCAGTATCATGACGACTATGTAATGCAGATCTAGCATTTCAAACAATGTGACATTGATTTGGTCTTATATTAAACAATCAATAAATAATCAATTACTTTATGACCTTAAACAATTTCGAAGCCCTTATCCTTCATAGTTTAAATAATTTTGGGTCTTTTCATGCATTTAACAAATGGGGATAAAGCCGGGTTGACACGAGACGAGTGTACTCGGTCCGATCGAACTCGGGTGTTGCGCGCGCATCACTCGGATGCCACTCGTAAGTCGTGTAAACGCATGTTCCGAGTAACCTGGTCCGAATACACTCGGTAGGAGTGAAGTCGGACAGCGCTCTACTTATTCGTATACGAGTTATCCGAATTAGATTTTTTTTACGGTTCCGCTATTTAATTCGTTTCGTTCAGGTTATGTATTTCGAAGACTGTAATCTAATGAAACAGGAGCTATACCTCTTCTCAGTATCATCTCAGCCATCGTTTTAAGAACCTGATTTTATTTTATTTCATTCAAACAGTCTGGTATCAGTCCGAGCACAATCCGTCATGTTAACTCTGCCATCCGATCGCATGTCCGAATGCGCTTGGACCGAGTACACTCGTATCGTGTCAACGCAGCTTAACAAACTCACTGTAATCTGTAGCCGTTATCGGTAATGAATTAAGTAAAATCAATAAATGTATTATGTTTTTTTACATTACTTAATAGTAATGCATTAATTGGTACGAAATGTACTAACCTAATACCTAGCTTAAATTAACCTAACCTGACCTGACCTAACCTAACCTAAACTAGCCTAACCTGGCTTAACCTAGCCAACCTAACCTAACCTAGTCCAACTTGTTACGCTGTTTTGGACCCAGGTGTTTCTCACTGCCACTTCTCCCCCCACAGTTTCCGAGTTTAAGCTTTCTGTTGGGGTCAGTTTTAGGAGAGTTGCTGAATTAATGCAAGCCCCTCCTTTAACGTGAATAAAAACTGGAAAACTAGTTAATATGAGTTGACTTCTCTACTCAGTATGGAAGTAACTGAAATAACTATCAAAAAATCTAATCTTTATTTTTAGTTTTTTTCTTATCTTCCTGATAATTCTACTTAACGTTAATAAACAATAATGTAACATTTATAATCATATAAATTAATGAAATAAAGCGTATAAATACTGTAGAAAGTTTGATAAGTAATGAGTTTAATGGTATCACAACTTACCGCACGTCAGGAAACTAAGTTATGGTTCCTTCTTGGATCCCTCTGGTCTGAAGATGGTAAACGTGGGTTACCAAAATCCATATTAATTGTAATTTTCTTACTTTAGCCATAATAAATTTGTGTTATGCGATGATTGCTCTTCTTTATGTTTCTAAAAAAACTTTCAATACTAATAAAAAATCTATTTTCTTGAATATGTAGAGTGGGTCGTTGGCTACCTTATTTTAGCTTTATGCACTTATAGCGCGAGAGGTTGATAGGAGACTGCCATTTGTGTGTCAATAGAAGAAACACCACTTATGAACCCCTAGATCTTTCTGAAAAGTTCATTTATTAATATTTTACATATTAACCCTAGTAGGACACACCCCGTGAAAATTCTATTTTCATTTTACTCTATTATTTATTGAGAGGGGCTTTATTCCTTCCATGTAAATTCAGTTAGCACCACTGCCTTCAGGTACTATTGACCAGTGTTAGTACCGCTTTCTGTGAGGAACCAAATAACTTTATTTTCTCTTTGGTTAGTCTGACACCGCATTGTGTCTTTTATGTTTAAATTTTTTATTATAGTGCATATATTGTTAGTGCCTTTTCTTATTGCTTTTTTAGATACCAAAATCTGAAAATAATAATGACTTAAGCTTTTAATTGAAGAAAGGGGACTACATTCTACCGAAAAACATAGAAATTATGCAGAAATGGCTAGAGCATTTTTGTAGTATAATAATTTATATTTGATGAACTTTGTCCCTCTGGCTAATGTAGTTTTTTGTTTGTTTTTGTATTTAGTAACAAATATGACTTATATATATACTAGTTTAAAATTGTTTTCATCCCAAAATTTTATTTGTTGATATTTTATGAACGATCTTCTTACTAGCAACACAATACGTGCCTTCTGTCTTAAAAGTGAAACGAAATGCTATAAAAATAATGAAAATCTTTAATTCAACTGCTTGGCATTATAGAGAAGCCAATTTCTTATTTAAGACGTAAAATTCCCCAAAAAATACAAAATTAAAATAGTTACCTGGTTTATATTAATGGAGTGTGACACAACCCAGTGTGGCCTTTATGTTTCAGAAATTAAGTGTCTAACCAAGGTTAATGAAGTGATACAAGGCGAAACAAGTATCTTAAAACCAGTTATTTTGTAAAATAATAACAATCTGAAAGTTTACGGGTATAGTTTAATATCTTAGAAAAATATTAATATTTTTTACTCTAATATTTAATAATACCCGCTCGAGTAAGTCGGCTTCAAACATTCATTTGTTATAAAGATAAGGGAAATATTAAGGAAACATATAAAAGCATACAAATTAACATTTAAGTTAATTGATACGTTTTCTATAAACAAGGGGGAAGGTAAGTTAGTTGAATGCAAAAATAAAAATGTGAATGCTTAAAAAGGGTGGCGTGGGAATTGCGGTGTGCACACGCAGTCATTCACACGCCACAAAACACCCTCATTCCATTCACTCACCAAACAAAACCACCCTAATTAATCGTGACCACGAAAATCGTTCGTACTACATCAAATAAAACCGAATATATAACCCTTAGTACGCAAGAACACTAAAGTAGCAACTCAAAAAGAGAAATATTGCTTAACATTTGATCTGAGATTGCATCCTAATTAAGATTGCTTAATAATAATAACAAAATATGGTTGCATTTTTCTTGATTAAAAATTATTGGAAAGAATTTTTAAAAGGTATATTATTAGGTATAGAATAAGTAAAAATTGAATCTATACATTTAAAATCTAAATCTATATATACTAGCTGTACCCACCCACTTCACCGGCCATCTATATATATATATTATAATTTCTAAAGTACTTTTTTTGTCGGTACGCCATAACTTCCTTAATTCTTCACCAATTTTTATAAATGAGGTGTCATTTTAAAGCTTTTTTTACCCACTACTTGATGAAAATATACAAATCTCTCATTTTCCAATAGTTCTTTTTGAAAAATGACCTATTATATCATTCTCCAAGTAATTTAAACTTGAAACTTTTATTTACATTATTCGATCAGCTGTAACATGTGAATTAAATAAATCAAAACAAACAAATATTTATTTCCCAAATTCGATTGATTTGTTTTTGCTACTTTTACGACGACGAACAATACTTAGTCCAAACTCAAAGGTAAGTAGCACATAGATTCTTTAGCTTTTATATTATTTCTTTATTTACTAGATAGCCTTCATTCAATTGCACTCTAACTATGCGTTACTAACTGTGTGCACTTTAATTAAGAGGGATTTAAAGAGAATACCATGCGAATGCTTCGCACGGGTCGGCTAGTAATATTGAGTTTTGATTATATAATCTAAATATGCAGCAAGCTGTCAGTTTACACTGTTTTTTTTGCAATGTTATAAAATTTGTATTTGGAACAGCTGATGCTATGTATAATTTACTACTGTACTCAGTTAAAAAGTTTAGCTTACCACAATTTTATTAAGTTTGTTTTTATTTGACAGCTGTTAGTAAAATAAATCAGCCAATAAATATAGTTCCATAAGAATACCATGGGAATTTCGGAGGCCGGTGGGATGGAGTTCTGAGGTCGAAGAGGAAAATCATTTCTTATGGGGACCAAGATATGATAACCATATCATATCTTTAGGGACCAAGATAAGCCCATGTGCAACATTTCAAATCAATTGGACGTATAGTTTTGGAGAAATCGTGATGAGTGGTAAATAGCATTTATATATATATATATATATATATATATATATATATATATATATATATAGATAAATAAACAATTTCCACTGACTGACTGACTCATCATGAAATCTCATAAACCACCGGATACATTTACACGAAGTTTTAAAGGAAGTTAGCTTTAGTATCGAAGGGATGCACTAAGGAAGATTGTTCAAAATTAGATTTTTAAGGGGTACAAACAGCCCCTAAAAACGTCCTTTATTCCATAACAATAACATTAGGTTGACTTTAGTAAATTAATAACAGCTATTTTGTAAATAAATAAATATTTTTATTTTTTATATTTGAAATTACCCTATCGATGCATTAGTTTAATCTTCAGCTATTAAACAAAAACAAATAAAATAAACACCTGTGAAATAGGCTAAGTAATACGCTATACTAATAAATAGGTAGCAACGCAAGTATTGTGAGTGAAATATTGTAAATAAATGTAATATTGTGATTTTACGTTATATAGTTAATCTACTATTATTTGTAGTCAAAGTCACATGACGAGGCCGGAGGCCGAGGTGTATCTAGCGCGGGGAGAGTCGGGGTTGGCACGCAAAGTGTGCAAGGGTGTCCCCTAGTACTTATGTAGTTTCACCAGAATTCAGGGTATTTTGGGTTGTGCAGATAATTTTATGTAATCCAAATCAAGAATGTCTATTAATAAAATCTACGATTCTTGTATTATTACGAGAGTATATACACGAATCGTAATTACAACTTTCACTTTTTACATAACTATGTATTTAGCGGATGAACTTGGGGATGCTGATTTCGCTCTGTAAAACCGTTTAAATCATCTCAACTGCATTTAATACGGAACTATAATGCAGCAATCTGCATAACTGAGACGAGGACTGATAACAAAGACAAAGTGGATTAGTGTTATCAGTTCTCTGCAGCTGTTACAATCCTTTACTGACATAATTAGTTACTTTCATATACTTTGCGCATAATTCCACGACTGTGAACTTAACTTGAAAGATTAGTATTCACGCTGTAAAGTAATGAAACACTGAACTCGATATTCTGTTGGTACTAGTGGCGTAATGCTGTGACCCAGCTACTTGGGGACAAAGTGCAATGAACAAAGTACAGTACAACATATACCTAGTTTATGCACAAATAAATAAATTGAATTGAATGTATTGTTTGAAAAATATTTTTCACTACACTACTATGAGTTCAGCTGTTTTCGTTATGTGTTTACAACCTGCGAAACATAATATTTTCAACAGCTGTCTATTGTTTACTACCGAAAGTAACATTGTTTTGTTCAAGTACATTGAAATAGTATATATTTCATAACAAGAGTGGAAAGTGGGGTTTTGCATGTTCGAGACCATATGTTTGAAGTGCGAGACTTGTCGAGCACTTCAAATGGTCGAGAACATACAAAACACTTTCACTCGAGTTTTGAACGATACTTTTCACTACACTACGGAATAAAAACAGGTGTTGTTGACTGTGGAAAATTTTCGGTTGTAAACAATGTTACTTTCGGTAGTAAACAATAGACAGCTGTTGAAAGTATGATGTTTCGCAGGTTATAAACACATAACGAAAACAGCTGAACTCATAGTAGTGTTGTGAAAAGTATCGTTCAAAACTCGAGTGAAAGTGTTTTGTATGTTCTCAACCATTTGAAGTGCTCGACAAGTCTCGCACTTCAAACATATGGTCTCGAACATGCAAAACCCCACTTTCCACTCTTGTTATGAAATATACTATAATTACAAAACAATTCCAGGATATTAAATAACAAGCATTAATAGGAAAATTAACATTTTTATTTAGCAGGTTGCTTAGTAATTGTCAACAATATTACGCTACAAGGCTAGCGATAGCGAACCAGTAGAAACATTTAGAAATTCTCGATTCAAAAGGAAGGGCCTCGATTCACCTACAGGCGAATGATCTGCTATAAATTAATTCTGATGCATTAATGATGTGTTGGTAGCAAACAATAATAATAAAAAAACACACAATTTTGTAATGGTTGAAGTCTTGAAACACCCACCCAGCCTACGGACTTGACACTTACGACCTACTCCTAACACTCTACGAAAACGTCACTTGTGAGGCAAGACTACTTGTAACTCACTGCTTTCCCTACTTCACGGACGCCGATTCATGCTCGACTTTAGGTTACGTTCGATATTGGATGAATTTCCATTATAATATATTTGCGTAAAAATTCGTTTGAGCTTGCGAAGCAGCTAAAATACTTGGAGAGAAATTGATTCTACAGTCTACCACGTATAAGTGCCCAATATGTGTTTTCCTAAATTAAGAGATAGTAAAGCAGTAAAGTCAAATACTAAGCCCAGAGGTAAAAGAAAGCTGACACGCATGTTTTATATGATAATATTAACACACTTACCGATAAAAAATATTCCAAACAGATCATAGTACTTCTGGTAAAAAATAATTACACTTAAATATGCGTACGTATTTCATTTTACGAAATAATAATAATACAAAAATCTTACTAAAACTTACTAAAGTAAAATTCCATGGATTTGTTTTGATTTTGTACTAATTTTGTTTTATTTATACAGACTAAACTAATAGAAATAACGGGTGATTCTTTTAAAACGCAACCCTATTTACAAGTACAGAAAATGAGGGTTTAAGATAATTACAAGGTCATAGGTTGGTAGCCCTGGTCCTTCTTCTTCCTTGGCTATCAGCTGATTTACATTGTTGCATTATTGTTCATTTTATTTGGGTTCCGTGCAATGTCATTAAGTTGAGGTAAGAAAAATCGTTTTGAGCAAAGACATTGAGAGTTTATTGTGGAGGAATATTTAAAAACAAAATCGTTTGTTTTATATTATCAAGCAGTATTCTGTACCCACTGTATTAACTATATGTATTGTTAATTGTATGTATAACATTGCATTGAAATTCAACCCTTTCCAAATTAGGTTGCGTTTTAAAAGAAATACTCTGTATAAGTGGAGAATGGAAACTAATCATTCATGTGATTTTGGAGTTGAAGTTCAAACTATGGATCACATAGTTAATGAATGCACATTGAGTTCGTTCCAGGGAGAATTGGCTGGTCTACATTCGATTGGAGAAGCAGTCATTGCTTTGTTACGAAACCTGGATTTATAACTATATGTATTTTCAGTTTAAGGTTGGTTACAAAATTAAGTATACTAATTAATTGAAGTGTCTTAAAACGCATTTGTTACAGAATAGAAGGAAGAAATACAGTAGACATTACAAGGCCCCCTCCAGTGGTATTACAGTAAACAGTGATTACAATGTAATACTCAGTGGTTGGTAGATTACATACATTTACGGTAATTACACATACATTACATGATTGGAGACAGCTTCCTTGATTACAGCAACCGAAATGAACCCCATTAACACGTCTGGTTACGTCATTAATGTTCTTGGGCACTTAATTAATATTTAAATTTTTCTGTAAACTCCCTCTCCCGAAGTTCCTTTTGTTATTATTTGTAATTGGACATATCTAATTTTAGTTTTATCGGAAAAGTAACTTAATTGAAAATCTAGAGGGCTTGATTTAAAGAGATTTAGATTTAATCGGTCATATTCTAAACTATTCGAATTGATGACGTCATCAACTAATCATTAAAAATTTATGGTTACAAAATTAGTAAAATGATTACATATAACAAACATGAAAATCTATATGGATTATTTTTAATTTTTAATTATTATATTTGACTACATTAATGAAGAACATTTATTTGCAAGTCGTAATTTACAATACACAATTTTTACAAGGGCAATATTTTGAATTTGTAATCTTAAACACGCATAGTATGCAAATCGTTAATCAGTTGACATGTACTTGCAGGCCTGTGCTTGAACTTAATTCAACGACTGAAGTACCGACCGTTAGCTCTGTTGGGGATTCGAACCTTGGCATTTGCTCTCCACAGTACGAAGTTTTAGCTATTGAGCCACCTCGCTGAACACACCAGCAAATTCAATTCAATTGGTATTGGTTAACTAAGACGTTATCTGTAAAAATTATTGCTAGATTCAACATATTTCCATACTAACATGATGGTAAATACAAAAAATTGAAACAAAAAATAATTGATGAAAAATTATCTTTTCTCTTACTCCATCTTTATTTTATTGGGATCTCTAGAAAATATTTTGTACCTTGGCAAAGACACATCATTAAACTAACAACACACACTCAGAGGCTTGTTGAAACTGCTCTTTGACTGTAGTCTCTGACAAAAGGGTGCAAGTTATAGAAAAGATCAAAAACCTACAACGAACTCTATTATTATACTTTATTTTAACGACACTAGTGACGCATTGCTGTAATCCAGCTACTTGGGGACAAAAAGTAGGCGATAGGTTCTATGATCAGTCCTCGTAATACCGACACGGCGTCCGCTCAATGGTTTCCATCGACGTGGACACTACTAGATAAGTCTGGAGTGTCCTTGTTGGATGGTAGTCAAGGTTCGGCTGTTGTGTAGGGAAGAGAACTGAGTGTCAGTCAGCTTAAAATCAGAACAACACTACGTGGTTCTGATTCCACCCTTAGGTCCCTTAGTTGCCCTGGCTATTGGGCAATTAACTGAGGTCTTTCTGATGAACAGTCGACCTTAGCTAGTAACAATGACTACTCTCGTTCATCTATACTCGTCACACTCATTCGCCCCTCATTTTCGCCCATATCTTGACGATCGGCGTCCAACCAAATAAATAATGAATAATAAAACAACAATAATAATAATAATGATCTTATAAATAATCTCATTAAAACTTCTTCTTTGATTTTAAAAAATATTTTATTTAGTCTAATAGTTTTAGTTGTGCTATATGAAACCACAAATATACAAAAATACACTTATTAATAATCCATACAAATTAACAACTAAACAATATATATTAATGTAAATGTTTATAAAGGACGAACCACCACCGACTGACGCGTATGAAGGAATGTCAGTAACACTATTTTTCCAATTGGCTATTTGTAGCGCGTCATTACTATCCAAAACAAAAAATCACAGCCAAAAGTAGGCAAATCCGTATCTAATTAGAATATGAAATTATACATTTATTGTTTAATTTTTAACTTATTTAAATGCTTTATAAATCTATGTATTTAACCTCAAATCTTTTAAAACCTTCGTCTATCGGCATAACATTTTCAAAGAGTAATATTTTTAATCAAATCATTCCTGTATACATTTTGAACAAATAATTTTAGTTTTTATGTTCATATTGTCATTTTGAACCGAGTAATAATACGTTAAATATTAATAATAAAAGTAAGTGAAAATATACATATTATATTTATAAAAGTAAACGTTAAGCCCGTTTTAAAAAAATATCACAGTATACCTAGGCTGCATTACCATATAAGTGCAGGGTGGATAAAATTATCGAAACACTTTAACAACTTTTGTATGACTTCACTAAAAGTGAAATGTTGTACATTATAATAGTCACAAAGTTAATACTTTTTGACGCCATTAGTGACATTTCAGCGGGACGGCCAACGAGGAGTTTAACAAAAATCTTCAATGTCGAGTTTGGTATCAAATGGAAGGTCTAATCAAGAGAAATTAACTGCCGCAAACCAGACTTCGAAGGTTTATCCTTTCCAGAGTAACGGTCATTTGAATTTCAAAGTAAGTAATTTGAACGATATTATTTCTTCGCTGTTTAACGATTTCAAGTAAGTTATTCTGATAAAAAAATTATACTTTATGAAAAACAATTATTAAAAAGTAACTAAACTATCTAAGGAAAAAAGGACGTTGTTGTGAAAGCGTTTCTATTTTTTTCCACCATCCAAAGGTTGATGTAGACTGCGGCGTTCCGTAGCTCCGATTCACACAGCACCGAAACAATGTTTTCTGTCCTGAGATACAAAAAGTCTGGTGTCTTATAGGTCCGAATTGCATAGCTCATAGTCTCGTAAGACCGAATATAAAGTTGTTGCAAAGGTCAGCATTTTTTTGGAAATCAACGCAGAGCCCCGAACGTATTTTGTCAGAAGTCCCATAGCTCCAAATCTCTTAGGGCCGAATTTCTTAGCTGCGAATCTTTCAGTGAGCGTGTGATAGCACCAAAATATTTCGGAGCTATGTAACAACCTCATTTTCGGTGTTATGAAAATCAATGCATTAAGATTCGGAGTTATGGAACCTCACCGTGTAGACTGACATTGACTAGTCATACGAAGAGTGTATTTTGTATATATCAGCTAACTTTGCAATTGACATATAATATATATATGTGCTGTAACCCAGCTACTTGGGGACAAAGTGTTTGTGAGATTGTATGCGATAAGTTGGATGCTCGGTCCTCTTAATACCGACATGGCGTCCGCTTGATGGTTGCTATCGGCGTGGACACTACTAGAGAAGTCTGGGGTGTCCATGTTGGGTGGTAATCATTGTGCGGGTGTTGGGTGGGAGAGATAACTGAGTATCAGGCTTGTAAATTAGCTGAAAATCAGACCAGCACTACGTGGTTCGGATTCCACGTAGAGCTGTAGGTCCCTTAGTTGCCCTGGCTGTTGGGCTATTAATAAATTGCCCTTTCTGAGGAACAGTTGAACTCAGTTAATAACCAGACTACACTCATCCACACTCATCCTACACTCATATAACCACTCATATTCGCCTTAAAATACCAACAACGTTGTGTCGGCGTCTCATATGTAAGAATGTATATTGATTTGTATTAATAAGATTTCACAGGTTTTTTATCCATTGAATCATAAACAAAATTTCATATCATTACGTCAAATCAATACACTCATTAATGTTGTGATTGAAAATTTAGATATTTTGAAACGTAATTATAATTGAGATTTATTCAAATGTTATTTTTTTCTCGTATAATGGATAACATTATAAAGTTGTTATTTATATTTGGTAATAAATACTATAATTGCATTGTTATTAAGTTCTGTAGTATTTACGTTTGGTTCAACAACGAAACCAATCTACTTACCAATCCAGTAAGACAAATGGACAGGGACAGAGAGCCTAAAATAGAATAGGATCTAACGGCATTCACCAACACTGGAAATGGACCGTTTCTCATCCCACTTGAATCTACTGTGGCATTCCAAAGTGAATGAAGCATTCAGCCGTGGAACGCAACAGACAATACTAGCATTCCATTCCCTCTATAAAATAGAGTTGTACATTCAAATGTCAATAATGTTCATTCATATATAACACAGGGAGAAATGATTCCTCTATATAATAAAACTTAACAGCTTAAGTAAGAATTATCTTGAGCTGATTTTAAACTAAAATGCTCTCATTCATTACTAAGACACCAATTATAGTGAATAATTATTGAGTATAGTTATTATATTATTAATAATAATATATCTTAGTAACAACTAAGATCGACAGTTTCTTATAAATAGCCATTTAATGCCCACCCCCCCCCCCCCAAAGACAACGCATCTTACAACTTTATGTAGAATCAGAACCTCGTAGTATTGGTCTAACCAACTCTATTTCATACATAACATGCGAACCCAGACTTCCACCAAGCATAATATTGGAGATAACGTATTATCACTGTTCATGTCAATGGCTATATTTTTAAAGCGTTTTAGTCTTTTTTTTAGTATTCATTATTGTGAATCATAATATTGAATATAAATAAATGTGAGTGGTATTTGTGTTATATAATATCTAATTCAAAATTATTCTGGACCACTAGAACTTAAATTTCTGCTAAAATAAAACAAATGCAGTCAGTAAAATAAACCAGTAAATTATGGGGAAAACAATAGAAAAAATATTGAATCACTGGTATTGTGATGGTAACATTTTCAGTAAGAAAACACAGCGATAGGTAAACTATAGAAGTTACTTAATAGTCTTCTCTTAAACAACATCTCAACTAACAAGAGTGCTTCTGTTCGTTTTGAAGGGTTAAATAAATATTCAGTGAGTACAATTTGCTTTCAGATAAGCTTTAGTACATATTGTTCAAGAACCTTTCTTTAAATACTTGCTTTTATCTTTAGTTAGCTAACGTAAATTGGTAACCTCTAAGTTGATTATATGCTTTAAATATTCCTACATATATTATTTATTGGTAAATATACAAATAAAATTGCATATATTTATAACAAAAATCTCTCCAGAATATGGGTTTTATTGTAATAAAACCCTGTTTCTTTTAAAACGTAACCCTATTTACATATATAGAAAATGAAGATTTAAGATAATTACAAGTTCATAGGTTGGTAGCCCTGGTTCTTTTTCGTCCTTGGCTATCAGCTGATTTACATTGTTGCATTGTTGCTCACTTTATTTGGGTTCCGTGCAATGTCATTAAGTTGAGGTTAGAAACATGGTTTTGAGCAAAGACCAGAGAGTGTTTATTGTGCAGGAATATTTTAAAACAAAATCATTTGAAACAAAAATGCTATTAAGCTCATGGAAATAGTAGTAATAAATGTTAATAATAATAAAATGGGTTTTATGTGTATGTTTTGTTTGTCATTTTTATTTAAAATCATGGGTTGGGTTTTAAAATAAAAATCCTTTTTTGTTTTGTATATTATTTTTTATAAATATAAACAGATTAGTTAATAATAATTGAACATAGTAATGGGAACGTATTATCTGTTCTTGGATGTTAATTAAAAAAAATAAATGTATCATTCACATATTTTATTGTGATTTTATATAATAAAGATAAGCCTTTAACACAATTAATACGTTATGGAAATTAACTAATTAACATAAAATTGCAATAAAGTTCCCTGTTTACCTGGCTACTGGCCTATTAATAAATAGCTCTTTCTAAGGAACAGTCGACCTTACTTGGTAACAATGACCACACTTGTTCGTGTACATTCATCGTACTCATACACTCCTGATATTAAACCATATCTCTACGATCGGCGTCATATAATAATAATGAATATTTCTGTTCAAAGTGGAACTAAAAGCATGAATTAATTTATGAGTTATGAATTACGAGTATTTCAATAGTTTAAAGCAATACATAACGTACACGCATGTAAGTAGTCCCTTTAATTCAAAGCAAACTTTGAATAACATATCTGTAATGCCAAGTGCTGATCGTCGAGAGTAATCCCTTACATCAGCAGTTCCATTAGCGTGGCTAAGACAAAACTAAGTGCTGAGCTTTGCTGACGTACCCTTGTTTGTGTTTGCACTCACCGTCTACTGCTTCTGACGGACTATGTTTTAATTTTAATAAATTAACTCGCTTTATTCATTCTGTGCATTAAAATAGTTTTAGTGTAAAGTTGAATTTGTTAACTTTCGATTGTCTTGCATGTACGTCACTATTTACTTCTATGTGTTTAGTTAATGGAATACATACAAATGTAGTTAAATAATTAAAACTATACAAAATATAAGATTTTTAAAGACATTAACTCCATATTTGGAAAATATTTAATTACTAAATGATAGTGGTCATGCTTGGCTTTGGCTTAGTTTTATATTCATTATTATGAATATAGAGTATTATTATTAGATTTAAAATAAAGATTAACTCTTTACTTTATTTTATCAATAACTTATACAACAACAACATATACAACTTATACATGTCTTCATATATAAACATTATATAACTGTTATGGTATTTGATAAGAAGCACATCAATCAGCAGGTCACAGTACAACCTTTTCAGCACTGACATTTATTTCCGTTTGTAAAATGTATGTAGGTCGGGAAATGCGTAAATTTATGTATTCCTGTTTCTAAATTTAGGTAAAAAATAAAAAAATCTATTTTGTATAGATGCAATGTTTTGTAAATTTTTAAATGAATCCATTTAATACTTTTCGAATTTTGTGTACACAAACACACGCAAGTTTAATATTTATATATGAAAACTGTCTTTTTACCTAGTTTGCAAACATGCTCTCACATTTTTAACAATTATAGACGACTAGCTGAACCCGGTGGACGTTGTCTCGCCTTTCATTTTTCATTGACATACCAAAATTATTTTTTTTTTTTATTTTCACGTTTCACCACATGTTTTAATTACCGAGGAAAAAAGGTTAACACCAAATACAGATCACCTGATCAAGTAAAGTAGCGTGTGCTACACTCTCAAGGTGAAATGTAGAACTACAATAAATCAAAACATATACAGTACTGTTGTGAGAACTTCAATCTGCTTATGGCATGTGAAACTACGTTAAACCACACAGTCATATGTTTTTTGTAAACAATTCAGATTCTCCATATGAATAACATGGGATCTTTAGGAGCCCGTGGGGCGGGACCCTGTGGACGGATCTGCATCAGACTTCACAGAAACCATCTCGGGAGTATACAGGACAACATCCTAAAGTTTCATGGCGATCGGTTGGATGGTTTGGCAGCGCATAAATTTCAAACATATATATATATATACACACAAACATCCTCTTTTATAAATATAGATTAAAGCCACCATTCTAACTTTATAGTTAAATTTATAGTTTCATTGACCTACCTCAACAACGGATATAAGTTCTGAAAAACTGCATATAAATAACCTGTAATTCTCTTGCATTTTTCTTAATAAAAAGTTATTTATTAATTGATAATAATAATAAAACAAATGACTATTAAAGGTAGTTGAACCTTTTTTTAAGTACAATTTACAAATCGTGCGCAATCTCTTAGCGTAATTTCTCCAGCTGAGAGCTAATTTAGAGGTTATAATAGTTATAAGTATTATTTTAGAAGTATATATTATTCACAATGTCTATTATAATTATAACTTTGTGTTTAATATTGAAAGAAAACTCTTAGGATGGAAGGACCAGCACCTGTCACATATTTTAGAGGATTGTTTGTCTGGTCAATACAAGCAAATAATCCAATATAAAATGTGCCTTTTCTCTAGTAGTTTTCTGTCTGTATGTATATTTAAAAAAAAAAATGAATATCTCAAAAACTGTTTGACATACAATACTGAATTTTAGAATGAATGTTGATCTTTGAAAAATACATTTTTTGTAAAAAGTCTGTATGTCTGATATTATTCGTTTCAAAATGGCGACTGTTAAAACACCTGAAAGTAAAATATAAAAAAATTACAACTATTACACAAAAGTGTTTAAATACAATATTTGTAGACATTATATAACAAATTCAACGATATACCAAACTTAAAAGATTGGATGATAATTAACAGAGAAAACTTATTTTCGTAACTGAAAGCATTGTCATCTGGGTACTACATACCGAGGTCACAATGCTTTCAGTCACAAAAAATAAGGATTCTCTCTGTTGTTTATTATTCGATTATGTATCTATTCAGAAATAAATAATTTGAATTTGAATAATCTTTTAAATGAGCATATCGTTGAATTTGGCACAATATAGTCTACAAATATTGTGTTTTAGCGTTTTTGGGTAAAATTTGTAGTTTATTTATGTTTGACTTTGAAATGATTAGACAGCCGCCATTTTGAAACGGATACATTATGTGAAAAGGCTGTATGTCTAACCTTTTCACATAAAATGTGGTTTTTAAGATCAACATTCATTCTAAAGTTCAGTACTGTATGTCAAACGGTTTTTGAAGTATTCAATTTTTTTTAATAAACACATACAATACACACACACATACAGAAAACGAATCGAGATAGGACACGTGTTATTTGGCATTAGGCTATTTTTTATATTTACGTACCAAAAATCTCTAAAATATGTGTCAGTCGGACACCCTGTATATTGGCATATTGTTTGTAATAACCGACAGCCATTCCATGGAAGTAAAAAAATACTGTTTTGAAAACCTCAATCTGCCAAACTGTTGACACTGAGTGATACAATATTCTGGGAGCGTCAGAGACTGCTCTGTGTGAAGGAGTCAAAGAGACTAAAATATCACACATTGGCCATTGAGTGATGTACCACTGTGTGATTGACAACTATCACACAACTGTTTCACTTTAAAAAAAATTAATACTTTGATTATTTACATATTATTCGATGAAAATATTGATTAATAAAGTTCCCATATAATTAATAATTTTAAAACACAGATTATATAGCGAAGTTTATCTGTCCCAAAGTTACCAAATCAACTTACTTTACGATATTTAAAAATTTTAGCTTAATTTTAATCGAACTATTAGATTTCTAAGGGAATTTTTATAAAAGTGTGCTTTTTTTGACAAACATAACATATTATTTTATAGTTGTAGGTACAATTTATTTTATAATTTATAGTTAAGTTTTATAGATTCATAATTTTTAAAAAGGCAAGATTAAAAATATACTTTAGTTTAAATTTGAATTTTAAAACTAATCTTATTTAGATACTTTTACTAGATAAAAAAGAAAGTGGAAGCCACTGAAAGAAATCACTATAGGCCAATCTCTCTAACTTCTATATTATAAAAAAAATCATCAAAAAGATAGTACTTTGCCAACTTATTAACCACCTAAAGCAACATAAGATACTCATATAACAGCAATATTGCTTTCTTGAAGGAAAATCTACAAATACAGCATACTGAGATGATGTACATAGTTTGTGTAATGTATGAAATATTTTACCTATAATACATTTAAATGAGGCGTTCTTATTATGCCCCATTTTTGTTACATCATGATTAAACTTAATTTGTAAGTTCTCAAGTATTTAAAAAAAAATAATTTACATCTTACTGCTAAATCGAAATTGGAACAACCGTGATTTCTCATAATGATGGTGGTGTATCTTGAACATTACAAAATATGTATAAATATATAATATGTATTTAAAATTAGTTTGTGCACATTAATATGAAGCAATCATTTCGCAAAAAAAGGTTACTATATCTTGCAATAAAGATAAGGAGTATGAGTTAAACGGTTTTAAAACCAGCAAAGTCGAGATATTTGTTGAAGAGTTAAGAGACTTTTTTGATAATTACATAAAATATTATTGATTTTTCCCACTCTACGATTCGTAAAGTCCAGCCTCAAATACACTTGATATAAATAAATGTATTTATATTTTAATTAAATATATGAGGTCTCATACTCCTTTTTTGAATCAAAAAAATAAGAAGAAAAAACACTTAATCTCATCAGAGCTAAGCGTTCTCAGATAATAGCAGTAATAGCAAAACTGGAAAGAGATCACCTGATAGCAACTGACAGTTCATTTGTCATTGGGCTATTAATTAATGAAACCTTTTAAGGAATAGTTAGCCTTAGTTTGTAACAATGACTACATTCGCTCATCAACCCCCCAACTTACTCATTTTAAATCGATATTTACCCATATACTGACGACCAGCGTCTTAAGAATAAATAAATAAAACATAAATAAATCAATGTAAGTCTTGTATTTTCTAAAAATAGTCTAAGTGATAAATATTTTTATGAGTGTCTCAAGAAAAACATTTAAAAATAATGGAGTGTATCTAAAATATGTGGAGATGAAATTTACAAATGATGGCAAATATCAATTATATTTTAAGTAATTTCAATGTCTCTTAGCTCACCATGACTCGTTTCTTTTTAGACGGTTATTATAAAGAAAAACAAACAAATATATCGACTTTGCTGGTTGTATGAACAAAATGGTAGCTGGATATATTCCCGTCCTTGTATATGTGGGTAGTTCCAATCACCATATCGCTCCACAACCACACCCACACAAGTTTCGTTGCCAACCCCACAACCTACCAAGGGAGAGAAGACACATATTGCCAATACCTAGATTAACTATTGGACATTAGCCAAAATCTCGGAAGATACAAATTTTTTCTTTGTGTGAAAAAAGATTGAAGATAAAGGTTTTCTTAAACCTACGAATTTATTTAAATTTGTTTTATTTACGCCTACGATAAGTCAAATGTTTTTCATTGTACTTTTTTCATAACAGTATTTTCTATGTTATTTAGTATTCTATTTAATACCCAAATAGTTTAAATATTTTATTTTTGTATAATTTAGAAAAATATCAAATTTAACAGGAAATAAGCTATGAACGTAATATAAGTAAAATTTCCCATAAAATGGAATACTCAATAGAAGTGTAATAGAATTGTCCTATATACATTCAGAAGTCCATATTAAATTGGTCCCTCCTCCCTTTAAATACAAGTTATGTAAACATTAGTAAAAAATATATCTAAATAGTTATTGAAAACTTGTCCTGTAATAGGAATGTTGTCACCCTTATTGAACATTGTAAATTAGTTATTTAGCATAGTTGTAGAGTAAATTGAAATCAACGTAAATACAACTTAACATGACGAGGAAAAGAAAAAAAACATTATAAAAAAATAAATCTATTTGTCCAATACAAAACAAAACAAAAAAATGCAATTTTTTCTATTTTACTTTGTATGTTACGTTATATTTATATTAGTTTTAATTTAATCTAAAACTGTTTCAAAAATTGTCATACCAAATGTTACATTTTAACATTTACAGTTCAGGAGCTAGACGTTAATTTATACAAAATGTGTTTAAGTGGGCTTGGAACTATCATGACAAGACCACTTAAGTGGGTTGTCGTGTTTGTGTTGGGGAGCTCTAACACTGACAACAATAGAGGAAGTGTATAAAGGCAAGGTATTATGGACTGCCCTCTTACACCTGTTATTTATAGCCATATTCACAATGCACAGGTGTTCTTTATTTACGTACGCCAGATATTTTAAAAAGTAATAAATAAAGACTTTATATTTTTTCTTAAAAAGTTTAGGTGGATCTGATTTAATGGAAACCGTTTAATGCATCTATTGATTAAGGTGTCCGTTTCAATCCCAGAAAAACGCCCAAAATATGGTTTTCTACTTCAATGATTCTGTTCGTAATAATGATTGTATCGTAACCTGAAGTGTCCCTTGATAGGCAAAGAACAATTCTAGTGGGCCATAAGTTGGCTTTTGTATTAAACTGATTAAATCAATACTTTTTTCATGGTAAAGTATATGAAAATTTAAATGAAATTCTTGACGATTTTCCATTAAAAACTCATAATTCCAACTTATCGCTCTCTTGAATGGACCTTTAATATTCATAAAGTGTTCACTATAACTCATTATGATAATAATCACGAACCGTACAGTTGAAATAGAGACGCATGATTTTGCCCAAACCAAGTTCGTCTTCAAGTTTGTGAAGACAGTTTGCAATCATGTAATTAGTAGATATTAAAAAGAGTGTCATCTAATAGTTAACTCATCTGCATATAAATGCGAGTATATTAGTTCAATTAGTAACACAGAAAAGAAAGAAACAGAGATCGTATCCTTTGAACAGGTGCAACATAAGGAAGAAGTATAAAGAAATGGAAGAACAGAACGAATCAGAAAGAAAAAGAAAGAAACAGTGTGCTGAATGTATGTCGTGGTGTGAACTTTATTCTTTTGTGAATCCCTCTGGTCTGAGGAAGGTGAGCGTAGTTCAGCGAAATCGATCACCATAATATTTGTGCATTTCGTACTTGCACTGTAATATATTTATGCATTTTGTGTTTATATTGTAATTAATTTGTGTTGAGTGATGTTTACTTGTACTGTATAATATATTTGTAATTTATCATCTATAACTACTTAAAAATATCATACATTTTCTTTAAGAAGGTTTTTAATAGTATTGTGTATCCAAAGTAATTGAGATTTTCCAATTATAAAACGAATAGTAAAAAATTACCTTACAAAATCGTATCTACTTTAGTTATTATTTTCATTGGTGTTTATGGTAGTAGTAAAATATTCAATAATTTAATTTCCTGCTTATTACAAGAATCTATATTAGAAAATTGTAAACACGATTAACAAATCAACCAGATTCCTTTCCGAGTTTACTATTTCAATTGCATAGTTAGAATGCTTGAGAATTACCATTTAAATTGTTTCCATTAAAACAGATATACTTGAATTTGCAATGCAATTAATTTTAAACTCTATCTCCAAGTGGAAAGTAAGGGTGGATGTAACAACTCTTGGGGGATAAAACAGCCGTTAATGTAAGAAACAATGATTGTTTATGTGTCTTTGCCTGCTTTACATAGAATGTTACCAGAGTTGCGTTTCCAATGTTAAAGGATCCAAGTGATTTTAAAAGCAACCAATAAAAGCGTCCGCTCAATGGTTGCCATCTACGTGGACACTACTAGATAAGTCTGGGGTGTCTATGTTAGATGGGTGTCAAGGTTCAGATGTTGTGTAACTATGTGTCAGGCTTGACTGTGAACTGAAAATGAAACCAAAACTACATGGTTCGGATTCCACGCAAAGCTGTTGGTTCTTTAGTTGCCCTGGCTATTGGGCTATAAATAAATAGCTCTTTCCGAGGAGCAGTCGACCTTAGTTAGTAACAATGACTACATTCGTTCATCTACACTCGTCTCACTCATTCGCCCCTCATAGTCGCCCATGTCTTGATGATCGGCGTCTTATTGATGAATAATAATAATACAATAATATGAAAGTGCATTTTCCTTGCTAATTTTTCATAGATTTTTATTTCTCACCTAGAGAATTCTATCTCAAATGCTGATTATAAAAGGCCTTAAAAAATATTGTTGGGTTATTTATGCTACATTGTTTACTAAAACACATATTTTTGTGTGTGTATTTCCCCAATCATCGGTAATTAAGTGAAATTTAGCAGTTTGAGGAGCAATTTCGTGTACTAGTTTTTAATTTTTTAAGTGTATTCTTAAGCCGAAGATCATCAATATTTGGACGAATACAGTTTCCGAATGAGTGTGATGACTGTAGCTGAGTGAATGTAGTTATTGATATAAACTAATGCTCACTTTTCCTTGGAAAGTGCCATTAATAGCCCAACAGACGATGGCTATCAGCTAATCCCTTTAAAACATTTTTCGAGTTTTTTAATTTAAAATAATCAATAATGACATTTAAAAGTTCACATTTTTAACTGAAAAATTATAAAATATCAACTTTTTACAGAACACAGTTTTTAAATAAATTTGTACGGACCGGAAATCCTTGCTATAAATATATGATTTGGCGTTTATTTGGGAAGCGAAACTGTCCCCTTAATATATTAACTTCTGTTTGAACTTACTGTCCTTAAATACTGTACATATAACAATACTTCTTCAAACAATATTTATACCTCTTTATCTTTTCTGATGCCTTTTACTTTTCATGATATATTTTCAAAGTAAAGTGTCATTTAATAAATAATTTCTTATTCTCATTTGTATCTTCCAAAATGTCCAATAGTTTTTGGTTCTGTAGTAAATATTCACATCTTACTACCTAAACGAAGACATTTATATTTAGGCTGTCCAGGGATTGCTTCGGATTCAATTTCAGAGGAAGATATAAAGGTGGTTTCGTTGTGACATGATCTCGATTTCTTTAAAGTGTTTAGTGTGACGAAAATTGACTATTCTTAACTAGTGGTTTTAGGATATCAATTACATAAGGTACCATTTAAATACAACGCATAAGGTTGGCCATTATTTATTTTTATATTTGTTTTGGGGTTCCAGTGGCTGAGTGGTTAACGCGCTCACCTCCGGAGCTTTTGGTCCCGGGTTCAATTCCCTGTTCAGGCGCTTGGAAATTTGCCCCTCAAATACTCCACCGGTGTTGACCCCGCATCGTGAGGCAATTGGGAAGCTACGACTTGTAGCGAATCCTGATTGAGAAAGCTGGAATAACGGCGAACGGGGACCCACCGTGATGACCACACATCCAGCATGCCCACATCTGCAAACGGTAGTTGTGTACAGGATTTATTATATTTATTTTTTATTACTTAACATCAATTTAAAGTTCATTAAAATGAATTTTAGAATATATAAATTTGAAAGAGGGTTGTAATCTTTGTAGTTTTTATTACTATAATGTAGATGGTTTCCTACTTAAAGAATAATCTTACTATTTATGAAATATTTTTGTTGCAAATTTTTCCATAATTTATGTAACTTAAAAATGTTAGAGAGCAACGGAAATCAAAACTTCAAGAACGTGTCCAATTAGAATGTGTAATTAGAACAGACAAACTGGCGAGGAACTAGTATATAGGTGTAGCAAACTTGGTACTCAACTTTGGACAAACAGCTAAAGTTGGAAATGTGTTCTACCTCAATTAATCGGATACTAAATGAAATCAGACAAATAGACTGTATGAAAGGACCACTTAAATCCTTATATATAATACGTGAAGCCATTTTTTATATTCGCAACTCCTCCCTTATTTATTGACCAATTTAAACGGTTAAGATGTCAAAACAATCGCTTCCATTCGTAGTTGTGCAATAAGATTTTAAATTTTCAATATTCTCATACTGAAGGGTGTGGGCAGCCCTCAAAGCACGTTTTTTGGCAATAAGAATAACACGGGGAAAAATTTAAATGAACCGAACCGAACAGCTGTTTCAATGTAAATAATGATTTCCAAAAGATTTTAAAAAGTGTTTAATGGTTTAACAATGGTAACAGTGAGAAAGATAGATCTGTCATACAAATTATAAACCAGGGAAAGGATGTAAGCATGGGTTTGTTCACATTCGACTGTAGGACTCCGCTATACTGAACTTGAAGAATTAAATTGTAATCTAATGCAGTTATTTTAGTTATTTAATTAATATTAAGCTGTTAAACAAATGAAATTAACACGTTTGAAATAGGCTATACTAATTAAACAACGTAAGTAGTGTGAGTGAGATACTATAAATACATTTAGTATTGTAATTTTACGTTAAACAGTTAACATACTATTATTTGTAGTGAAAATTCACAGTCGAGATGTAACGAGCACAGCGAGATTCGGTGTTGGCACGTGAAGCGTGCAAGAGTGTCATCTAGTAACTTATATTTGTCAAAGGATAAAATAAAAAGAATATTTTCAGAAACATAAAAAATAATATTTTGAAACTAAGACTAGGAACGTTTTATAGCAGTTCTATTGTTTACCTGCTCATTATGAATGTCTTAAAGTAAAATAATAAGATAATTTAGTGACTACTATATTAAAACCTGTTAGAAAATAATACACAGTAGATATTTTCCATCTTAAGATAACTTAAAACTTTCAAAATGACATTGTCTAAATGAATTGTTATGTAGACTCTATTTGCTTAATATATTTTTCAAAGTTTTACTCATCGGTAACTAAGTGCTACAACTTAAGTGCTACTGGCCGAACAAGTTTTAAGTGCTATAAAGTTACTCTGTAGACTAGAACTTTTTCTAAAAATCTCTCCATTTTAAAGAACAAGGTTAACATAATTGTTTCTTACAAAATTATAAACATGACCCCTTTTTATCTCTATTAAATACTGTGTGGTATGTGTGATATACATAGATTCATTATATATCACTGTACATTATATACATTTTTTAGTTTTCATCGAAATGATACACTAATGACTTAAATAAGTAAAAATCGAATTAGCGTCAAAGTTTAAAGAGTTTAGGGATTTTGGTAGCTCGTAACATATAATAGGCCTAATGCAGAATTGTTTACATTTGTATGGTTTTGATTTATTATTTCATAGACTTTTTCTGGTTAACTCGATAGTTTTGTAAAAATCAGAGGCTGTCTGTTCTAATAATTCACCATATTGTAAGCAACTAATAAATTAAAACATATATTAAACTATACAAACATATATCAATGCTTTGTAAGCTATGAATTAGCAGTTTCTAAAAGTTTGTTTTAATACTTTAACATTGATTACAACATACTTCTGCTCAAACATGTTTATTATGCATTCATTTTTATGTATAGTATCAACATTTATCGTATCCTGTATTATACTTAACTGAACAACTCTCCTGTTTGGGCAAAGTCTGTAAACAAATACGATTTCCCATAAAGTTATTTTATCAATATACCATCGAAAACATCGATAACACAGAGAGTCAACAACTTGACGGAGAATCTTCTGAAACAACAGGAAAGGAGACAAATGTTGCGTGAATAAGATGGAGTAGCTGATGGAAGGATAAAGATTCCAAAAGTTTTTTTCTTTCCAAAAATAAGCAGGAAACGTTCTCTATAAAACGTTTAGGCATGTCGTTGCACTAGCAAAATTGAAACACAATATTATGTGAGACGAATATTCGTTAATCTAAAAATGTAAAACAATATTAGTTGCGATGCAATATTTGTTGTGTTAAAAGTATTGTTGTAAATCTAAGTATATGGAATAATTAGGGCATTTTATTACTCAATTATTAATCAATTACCATTTTTCTAAGTATTGATTATATACACCTACAATAGATATTCAATCTTATAGGAGTATTTGTGGCAGTAAATTTGTTAGTTAGTGAAGCTTGTAACCAGAGCTGGTTTAAACTGCATTACATTTACATAGGACTACACCAGCGCTGCACAATGGACCACAAAAACAGCTGATATTATGAGACTCAAAATTTAACATTGGATGGGAATTCTATTTTTGTATAAAATCAATGATATAAGGTACTTAATAATTACCATCTGCTTGAAAATTGTGTACCCAACATTATAGTCCATTTAATTACTACTCCGAAATGACTTAGGAGTGCTCCTAAATTAGGTGCTAGAACTGCGAGGAGCTTCTGAATGTTACGACCATTGGCGTGACGATGTCAGTCAGCCGTAACTATATCAACAACTTTCATGAATCTAACGTTACAATGCATTATGTACGCTATCTAATAATCACACATTTGAGGTGTTGATACGGTGTGTGAGAAAACATTTTATGATCGTATATTTTCTTATCGTACATATATATTTAATTTTACATGTTTGTTTCTTATTATTTATGTATTTTTATGAAATGCCAGTCCCAATGTGCTCTTGATAGCACCGCGTGTCAAAGCTTCATTCATTTGCCACTAAGTGCGAACTTAAAATTAGTATAGTCTCTGGCAAGGGATGATATTATATTTGCGATCTTAACTAACTATATTTTCAAATTTTGCATTGACCTTTCAAATTAATAACAATGATTTTACATACAATAAAAATATTTATAAAACAAAAAAGCAAGCCCTATTAAATATTATACATTTTCACTCACACAATTGTCCGTAGCATTAACCTATATAAGTCTATTTTAATTTCTTATCCGCTAACAGTAATTTTAACGTATATTTTGAGGCTATGGCAAACCAATCAAATAATAACAAAAAGGGCATATCATATATGAGAAAATATATGGTAAAATATTCAAAGATATTTTACGTAAATAGATAAAAATAATTTTGTTTAAACATGATAAGTAAAGACAGAATATACTATTCTTTTGAGCCAGAAATACTATTGTTATTATTATTATTGTACAATTGTTTATAGTAACTTAACTAAAATAATGTCATTAGGATAGTTATTGATTGTATTTACTATTGTAATTTAATTTGTGATTAGTTTCAAAATTGGAGAATATCAGTCTAGAAAGTTAGATAGGAAAAGGTTATATTTTGAACGTTTGCAGCGATTTTCTTGTTTTTTTTTTTTTTTAGTCAAAACGTATTATTGTTGACAGAATAAAATGTTTATTTTCTACTTTCCCATAATATGAAGTTCTGTTTGAGTGTTTATAACAGATAAATACAATATTGAGATATAAAAATATTGAGAAAACTTGCAATATTATAGCCATACATCTTGGCCTAGCTGTCCAAGACTACTAATTTGGTTTTGCAGGATGTTTTCATACAAGTGTTAGCGAAGCATCAAAAAAAAAATTCTTTCCAGTTCTCCATATATATGTATCTCATATACATTAATGATATGATTTTAATATTTATACTCCAAATATGTACTTTGCTTGTTATATCACGTAGCATGTGACTGTGTCTTGCATTAAACTCCTAAACTGGGAAAAATGAATATTTTTTATAATCGGTTTAGATTCTTAAATTCTCATTTTCTACGTTAGACCTGTCAGTAATAGTATATTTCATAACAAGAGTGGAAAGTGGGATTTTGCATGTTCGAGACCATATGTTTGAAGTGCGAGACTTGTCGAGCACTTCAAATGGTCGAGAACATACAAAACACTTTCACTACACTACTATGAGTTCAGCTGTTTTCGTTATGTGTTTACAGCCTGCGAAACATCATATTTTCAACAGCTGTCTATTGTTTACTACCGAAAGTAACATTGTTTACAACCGAAAATTTTCCACAGTCAACAACACCTGTTTTTAAAACATGTTTCTAATTTAATAAACAGTTAACATTCCAAAAATGAGTTTTTATTCCGTAGTGTAGTGAAAAGTATCGTTCAAAACTCGAGTGAAAGTGTTTTGTATGTTCTCAACCATTTGAAGTGCTCGACAAGTCTCGCACTTCAAACATATGGTCTCGAACATGCAAAACCCCACTTTCCACTCTTGTTATGAAATATACTATTCACTCGAGTTTTGAACGATAAAAGTATCGTTATAGTGATAGTGGTGATAAACGATAAAAGTGATAGTGAAAAGTCACTACACTACGGAATAAAAACAGGTGTTGTTGACTGTGGAAAATTTTCGGTTGTAAACAATGTTACTTTCGGTAGTAAACAATAGACAGCTGTTGAAAATATGATGTTTCGCAGGTTGTAAACACATAACGAAAACAGCTGAACTCATAGTAGTGTAGTGAAAAAGTACATTATTCATTACCGTATATAAATCAGTCATCAATACTTGGTAAATATTGTTATATGCTTTTCATCCATATTAAGCGTGTTCAATACAAATTATGCATGAAACATTTTGAAATATTATGTCTTCTTATAAGTAAGAAATATTTTGGGGAACAAATTAAAAATATGTTTATGGAGATATTGGCTACATAAAGTGAATACTTTGGCTTGTATACGTACATTACTCATTGATAAACCGTGTGATATATTTTATAAAAATTATGAGAATATATTGGAAAAAGGGTATGAACCAACCTAGAATAAAATAAAATTTGAAAATTGTGTTTTTAAGATGTGACAAATTAGTTTTCTACAAATTACATCTTTACAAATTTTAAGTTGAAACTACTAAAGTTTACTATGAGGGTATGTTTTTCTTCTTTTTTTACAATATGTGGGGTGGGGCAGGCGTGGTCAGTGAGGAAGAGAGAGCGGAGGAGAAGACGTTGTATGTTTGTTAGTGATGCAGGCTCTTTGCTACTCCTAGCGACAGTTGCGTGAAATCTAGAACTAAATTTCTTGGAATGATACGCTAAGCACTTGGATGAACACCTTAAATACTTAGGTAAGTAAAAATTCCAATTTAAAATTGTAAAGAATGTCTTAAATTCTATTAGTTATAAAAAATAGTTGACTTTTGTAACTATAATAGGTAAAAAAAATGTAATAGTATAATTAATTCGGCACTGATGGCACAGTGCTGTAACCCAGCTACTTGGGCACAGAGTTTTGAGTAGATTGTAGGCTATAGGTTATATACTCAGTCCTTTTAATAACAATATGGCGTCTGCTCAATGGTTGCCATCGACATTGAAACTACTAGAGAAGCCTGGGGTGGGATGTCCATGTTGGATGGTAGTCAAGGTTCAGATGTTGTGGAGCGAAGATAACTGAGTGTAAAGCTTGTCAGTTAGCTGAAAATGAAACCAACACTACGTGGCTCAGATTCCACGTAAAGCTGTAGGTCCCTTAGTTTCCCTGGCTATTAGGCTATTAATAAGTAGCTTTTTTCTGAGGAACAGTGAACTTTAGTTAGTAACAAGACAACACTAGTTCATCTACACTCATCACATTCATTTGCCCCTCATATTCGCCCATATATTGACGATCGGCGTCTTAATAATACCAAATGAATAACAATATATTCAAAATATTTGTGATATGTACATTGTTATCCCTATTTAATGTCATAATAAAAAAATATATATTATTATAAATTGTACATTTTACTCACAGTCATAGAAAAAAATCATTTGATCATCGTAAGCATTATTTTGTTGATACCATTCCATAATATAATAAAATTACAAAAAACAACCTATTGACTATATATCTATATATTGATTTTCTATAGTTAATGCTAGTGCATGTACAAGAAGTTATAATTTTTGAGTACATTTATTTTGTTAAATGAATGTGCTAGTACGAATAAAAACAAGTTCTATAGAAAAACTAATAAATTTTCATCCCCTAACATCCTTCTTGGTAAAAATGTAAATGTATTCAGTACCCTGAGAGCTATCCCAAGCTCTGATCCAAGAGGAGCACAGAGAACATAGAAACAATTCTCCCCTTATGACCTAGGTTTTGTAGTAATAATTTATTTTGTCGAATAAAATATGTTATTCTAAATAAATAATTTTACTTAACAATATTTTTGTAATTGGAATATTATGTAGTAGTTAAATTAAACAGCAAGTAAACTACACACAACATATATTTATGAATATACTAGGGGACACACCTGCACGCTTCGCGTGCCAAACCCGACGCTCGCTGCGCTCGGTACACCTCGGCTTCCGGCCTCGGCATGTGACTTTTGACTAAAAATAATAATACATTAACTGTTATACGTAAAATCACAATATTAAATTTATTTACAGTATCTCACTCACACTATTTTCATTGCTACCTATTTACTAGTATATATATATACCCAATTTAGCCTATTTCAAACGTATTTATTTTGTTTAACAGTGAAGATTAAACTCATAGTATAATATTAAAAATGCACCAATCTTAGGGCAGCTTTGTTCTGTGGGATCAATAGTATGTCAAACATACAAAATAAACATGTTTATTTATTTACAAAACAGCTGTTATTAAATCACTAAAATCAACCCAATGTTTTCCTTATGGAACAATCTGTCAGGGGTGGTTTCTACCACTTACAAGTATATCAAGATGAAAATACTTTAGTGGTCCTATTTAAGACCTTAAAAGAAACAGTGTACAACATTTCATCTCTACCTACATGTGAAGTTGGAGAATTTGTGATGAGTGAGCCAGGGTTTTATCTTATCTACATTGTATATATATATATATATATATATATATATATATATATATATGGATGAGTAAAAATGCACAAATGTTATGGTGTTGGAGTTAGGTAAACCACGCCTACCTTCCTCAGACCAAACTAGAAGCATTTCCTTTTTAATTCATATTATTAGTGGAATTAAAAAAAAAAAAACTATAAAGCAAATAATCAAATAACAATGGCATGCCTACTCTCCCTCACCGAGCCAAATATTGCAGTGTTCCTTAACCACCCTCCATCACATCACGTGACTGTCAAGTAACTTTTCATATAATTGATAATTATTATATCTTAACATGTTGTAACAATAAATTCCACAAATTAAAAAATAGTGACAGTAAAATAATATAAACACTAATAATGAAATAATTAGGACAGACTTATAACAATAGAGTTTGTATTCATGGCTTATAACTCCTATGATGAAATAATTAGGACAGACTTATAACTCCTTTGACGAATGTTTCATAACATTTATGAATAAGTCATTTGTAATTTAAGCGAAATAAGAATTTTATACTCATGATTTTTCTTATATTCTCAGAGAAATAATCTAAGAGGTTAGATAAGATCTCCTTTACGAGATCCGGTCTTTAGCCTTCACTGATTGGACTAGATCTGGAAGTTCTTTATCCTATCAGAAGTAATTACTCTTTTTCCATCTATACTTTATTGATTAAATGTTCCAACCTGGCATGAGTACCCTTGGTGGCATTTCAGTGTAGCTCTGACGCGCGGTATTGCCAAGTATGTTGCGTTTGACATATGGCAGGCAATAATTACTTTTGCGGTATAGATCCAAGTTAAAAGGGTCTCAGTTAGCTAAAATGAAAATATACAAAAATAATGTGACAAAAAAAATCTATAAACAATAAATATGTAAAATAAAATGAAAACAATACAAAGTTCCACGATCATAATATTTAACCACAATTAAATTCACAATAATAAACAAGTAGGTTATAAAACAACGTATTTAGATAAGTGGCAACAATGCAAAAACTAAAGGAGTTTCTATAGATGTAGCTGACTAACATCGTCACGCCAATGGTTGTAGCATTACCAAACTCCTCGTAGTCCTAGATTCTGCTGTAAGAGTGCTCTGTACGTTTTGTTGGGCTATTCAATAAATAAAATATAATATGGATTAATTGCAACTACTAATGTCACACGTCCTTTTTCTATCATAAAAAACGGATTATATTGTTTTATGTAGTAAAATAAATTAATTTTAAACAAAAACACACTAAATAATGTATCTTTGAAGAGTATGAATAACGTGTTTTAACCTATTTCATTTAATATTCTGATAGTGCTATTTACAATATAAATTTGAATATATTACAAATAAAATCATAATATGAAAAAAAGACTGAATTTTTTATATGGTGAAATATAGTTGACTATGCATGACATAAACTAAAAATAAATAAGCAAAATGTTTCAGGAAATATAGAATGACACTTAACCCATTCTTAGATTCTGAGACATTTCATAACGTGTGATTCAATTGTGACAACATTCATCTTATTATTTACCATAACCTCTACTCACACTTGCTGGACAATTCGGTAACTGATTAAAGTAGCTTATTATTGACCGAATTTGTATTTTTACATTTTATAGCAATTAAATATATAGATTTTTCCAATTAATTATTAAATTACATCCAACTATTATCTATAACAATTGTGAAATGTAGTGATCAATTTTAATATAGTAGCTATTTTAACATTATACTCGTTATTACAAAGTTCATGTAAACTAATGTACATCCTTCAAAATCGTCCCAAAATAAAATGCAATTCCATACCCATTTTCCGTCAAATATTGGTCTACATAAATAATTTTAAATCATTTTCAGACTGCCTGAATTTTTACTTAAATGCATACTGTCCCACAAAAAAAATTAATGCTTTGCCCAAAAAGACAAGTAACAAATGGATAACCAAAGGAATTTTAGTTTCGAGAGAAAAACTCAAATTTTTCTCCGAAATTAACAAAACAAACGCAAATGAAAATTTCAAAGTATTTTACCAAAACTACAAAAGAATTTACAAGAAGGTTATCCAAGCCGCAAAGGCATATGATGTTTCCAAAGCAATAAATTATTCAAAAAATATTTCCAAAACTCTCTGGAACATCATAAACAATAAGCAGAAAGAATCGAAACAAATAAAAATTAAAATTGGGGGAAAACTTGTGGAGGACAGGACCGAGGTGGCGAATGAGTTTAACAGATTCTTCACGTCTGTTGCTTGTGAGCTACGAGACCGACCATTAACTCCACAAGAAACCCATTCGCATCTGCGGAGCCCAGTTACCTCAATGGTACTAACTCCGGTTCTTGAAGAAGAGCTCGAGAAAATTATTCAGCAGCTCCCAGCCAAAAAGTCAAACGATATAAATTTGATGTCCATGTGGCTTGTCAAACAATTTTCAAAACATGTTATTTCACCTTTGACAAAATTGATAAACTTATCTTTTGAACATGGAGTTTTTCCCTCACTCCTAAAAATTGCAAAAGTGTGTCCAATTCTTAAGAAAAATGACCCTTATTGCACAAATAATTATAGGCCTGTCTCTATTTTGCCAGTGTTCAGTAAAGTCTTTGAAAAACTATTTTTAAATAGAATAATTCAGTTCTTAAATAAACACAACCTTCTTTCTAATGACCAATTCGGTTTCAGAAAAGGAAAGTCGACAATCGACGCAGTCGTGAGTCTCGTTGAAAAGGTTGTCGAGGGATTGGAAGGTCGAAGGTACACACAAAGTGTATTTCTCGACTTGTCCAAAGCATTCGACTGTGTTGACCACGCTACGCTGCTTGACAAACTTGAATTTTACGGCATCAGAGGCATGCCGCTCAAGTGGCTTCACTCTTTTATGTACAGCCGATCCCAAGTCGTCCAAATTTCAGATAAATTCTCTGAACCAATTGAGCTGAGATATGGAGTCCCTCAGGGTTCAATACTCAGCTCAATTCTTTTTCTTATCTATGTCAACGACATAGGGTCAGCACTACTGCATGGGGGACTCATACAGTATGCGGATGACAAGACCCTCTTGTTCAACAACAAAGTAAAACCACTCCTAGAACAACAATCCTTTGTTGATTTAAACAATTGCGTTCAGCATTTCAATAGTCTCAATCTCGAAGTAAACCCCTTCAAATGTAATGTATTAACTTTTTCGTTGCGACCACAAAATATCATTGAAAGGCCAACCGTTTGGTTGGGGGATATCCTACTAAATGAGGCTGCTAGTTCAAAATTCCTGGGAATACACCTGGATCGAGGGTTGACCTGGAATTATCACATCAACCATGTTTGCTCAAAATTGTCCTCAGGCATTTATGTCTTGAGAACTTTAGCCAAATTCTGCCCAACTCAGGTTCTGATGACGGCGTATTACGGCTTGATCTACCCTCATCTCACCTACGGTGTAGTGATGTGGGGAGCTTCAACAAATAATCAGTTCAGCAGAGCGTTTAGATTGCAAAAACAAGCGATTCGTATAATTGCACAGTTAAAGTTCAGAGAATCTTGTAGAGAAGCGTTCAAAAACCTGAAACTATTGACACTACCATGCCTTTACATATTGGAAACAACAATGTTTTGCATAAGTAAAAGTGCCATGGTAAGTGGGCGGGATATACACGCGCACGAAACCAGACACAGAGATGACTACCGAACTGGAAGCCACAGGACGGTAGTCTACGAACGCTTGCCCTCACACACGGGCGTTCGTTTTGTCAACAAATTACCGGACTCAATTAAAAATGCACCAACGCCCAAGGCGTTAAAAACTCGTCTTAAACGCTTTTTAGCGTCTCATGCATTTTATAGTGCTGACGAGTACATGGCATGTAACTGGGAGACCACATAATCAGATGACTGACAACCGGCGCCGGAAGTGGGAATTAGGCATGAATGAATGTGTGACTGAAAATGATGTATGTTTGAATGAGGTTTCGATGTGGTATGAATGTATTAATTTGAATATTTAATTTCATTTTGACGATTGCTATACATTTTATAATGTCTTGGCAAAATAAACTTGATTTGATTTGACATACAATCAAATAACAAATATAAAATAAAAAAATTCAAATATCAAATCACGTACCATAACTAACATAAATGACATTTTTTGGAACCTTTTACAAAGTAGCCGGCACTAGAGGGGCAGTTATCATTTGATCCTATAAATAGCGTCCGCTCAATGATTGCCATCGACGTGGACACTACTAGAGAAGTCTGGGGGTGTCCATGTTGGGTGGTAGTCAAGGTTCAGATGTTGTGTAGGGAAGATAACTGAGTGTCAGGCTGGTCAATTAGCTGTAAATCAATCCACCACTGTGTGGTTCGGATTCCACATAAAGCTGTAGGATCTTAGTTGCCCTAGGCTGTTGGCCTATAAATAAATAGTTCTCTCTGAGGAATAAACATAAAAGTTAGCCCAACTCCGTGTAAGAGCCACCTTCTGTTTAAGTAATTGTACTTGAAATACATTTGTCGACTTATCAAAGTTTATATAATGTACCTTATAACTATGACCAAATGTAAATACTCAATAGAACATGAAATGTACTATACAATTATTTTTTTACTAACTTTAAAATATGGTTATAATCTCATAACAGTTATATGATAAAATAAATGGTTCCAAAGAATTGGCACAAACTTTCCCGCATATTAAATACTAAAAAAATCAAAGCTTTGAAAATTACCAGTTTGATTCCCAAATATGTTTTTTTGCCATAACTAAAGAAATCGTCAAACTAGAGACATGCAGTTTTTTCTAAAATATTTTAAATTGTAATTTGCATATATCCTGAAAATTTAATAAAATCGTTAGAGAACTGTTTTTGAGAAAAACCAATGTTGTATGTTTTTTGTCCATAAAAATAAAAAAAACTAACATTTCAAAAGAGTGAAAAAATGGTCTGAAGATATTAGCTAAATACAAATACATATAAAATTTCATAAAAATGTATCTATCCGTTTCGTCTCCAGTGAACTGCACATACCTACATACATACATACGAAAAGACATCAACATTTATCGAAAAAAACAACTTTTTTGGGTTCACGGGACCCTAAAATGGATTTTTAGACCAACTTGTAAACACATTTTTTTTAAGATTACAATATTTTCTCTATGCTAACACATATGGGAGGAAATAAAATTATAGTTCTAAATGCAAATACATGTTTTAGCTATATCAAACAATGGGGCAAACTTCTAGATTATTTGCATATAAATAGAGTCAATTGTCTACAAGGTAATACACTTATTCGGACCCCAACTTAAGGGAGGAATACATGTATCTAGGGATGGAGACGTCTTGGATAAACTAGTTCCAACTACTTTTGGGATTGGTTCTATAATTGCATGTTCAACTTGAATAGATGTTCTAGATCAAACTTAGTTCCTGAATGCTATTCGAAACTATTCTACATTTGTTGATCTAATACCATTACAAACACCAATTTATATGTATTTAATATTATCTAGCTTAAGCAGATAATAGTTGTAAAAATTTATTACAAATTTGTTTTGCATTTAATTAAGGAAAACTTTAATTTCATGGACTTTAAAGGTCCGAGTGGAAACTTTTTTCAAGGAGTACTGATTGTTAGATGTTTTTAATATTAGATTTCTCTTTCCTTTTACCTTATTTTATATTATTAACATAATACCTGTATAAAAATCCAATTATAATTAACGCCCAACTCCACATCTAATTTACAATAATGATACGTGTTCATATGAATAAATGTTGGGAATTTCAAATTTAAAAAGTTAAAAATGATTAAAAATTAATTGGCTTTTATATTGATTGCTTCTTTTAGAGTCAATACCAGGAAAGATATTTGGTTTTATTTACTTTAGAAATTTATGTTGAGAAAATATGAACAGTAATTTCAAATAGCATTTTCATTCGAGTAAAATATAATCTCAGTCTTTCATTATTTTACATAGTTTTATTAAACTCTTTCATTGTATAAAAAACCATATTTTATTGTAATCTTAATCAGCTTATGTTTACAAGTTCTGAAAGAGCATATTGTTTCATTAAATAAATATATTGTTATAACTATAATAGTATATATAATTTCATAACTATCAGTTATAGTATAATGAGATATTCTCTATGATTTATTAAGATAATAACAATGAATAAATATCTAGGTCATGAAAAAATACACAAAAGATAATATTTAGGTCTAGTTATAGACTGGTCAGTAATAGAAGTGTTTTTTGTGCTAAAAGATATAAATTTAATTAGTGATCTGAAATAATGTTCAAATATTTAAAAACAATTTTTTAGATTATAGGCCTTAAAGTATAATAAACATTCTAGTCTAGCTAAAAATATTTCATACTCAATATATTTCTTAATTCATATGGTTCCGAAATGATTCTAACCCATAAACCACTCAAACGTTAAAGGGGAAACTTAGGTACAAAGCCACGCACTTGAGTTAACCCCCTTACAGCAGAGAACGTTAAAAGGCAGAGTGAGAGCCTCCTACCATCCAAGATCACATGACTGCCCTCCAACTGTACGTGAAATACGCATCAATGCCGACAGAATCTACATGTATCGTTTGATCTAGGATCAAAGCCACGTACTTGAGTTAACTCAATCCGCTCACTGCAGAGGACGTCAAAAGTCAGAGTGAGAGCCTCCTACCATCCAAGATCACATGACTGCCCTCCAACTGTAGGTGAAGTACGCATCAATGCCGACACAATCTAGGATTAAAGTATACTTTTTACGATAAAAGTAAGTTTAGGACAATTTAGTTGAATTTTATACTCAACAATTCATGTTCTGTTGTATACACTTGATGGAATAACGTTGGTTTTAAAGTAGAACACACTTTTAAAATTATTCCAAAATTTTTTATTTAAATAGTGCTTTCGCCGGTTAAGGCATCATCAGTTTTTGTAAAATCGTTAATTCACGACCACTACTTTTTCCGTTACTCCACTACCGCAATTTTTTTATCGTAATTACGGTTAAGTCAGGTTAGGTGGCTACTAAAGTTAATCACAAACTGGTAAATCCAATGATTGACTTGCCGCCGAATGCGCTCTCCGTGTGTAAGTTCTTGAAAAGCGATAAGAAAAGGCCAGCGATATCGAATTCCTAGCGGATTAGAAGTACCACAGTGGACATAAAAATTATTGGTGAATAGGTAGTGAATAACCGAAAAATATCCCAAATAACAGTCTATACGTACTAGGGATACTCATACTAGGGATACACATACTACGGATACACATACTAGGGATACACATACTAGGAATACACATACTAGGGATACACATACTAGGGATACACATACTACGGATACACATACTAGGGATACACATACTACGGATACACATACTAGGGATACACATACTAGGAATACACATACTAGGGATACACATACTGGGGATACACATACTAGGGATACACATACTAGGAATACACATACTAGGGATACACATACTGGGGATACACATACTAGGGATACACATCTCTTACTTGTTTGATACGTTTCCTGTTTTCACATTTTTAGTATCATTCTCTTTTTATTTGATTTTTTAAATGAGAGGCCGATCCTCTTTTTAACCTTACTCTACCCATTCCTCATACACTATTGATCTGTGCGGGGAACTTTTCAGAAAGGGTAAGGGGAGAACCAGTTCAGTACAAGGTGAATATTACTGATACAACTGTGCTGGATAACAAAGAGAGACGTACTTATGGACTTTCGTATAAATTGTATAATATTAAGGATTCATACTGTTTATAGCCTAGTTTTGAAGCTGCCTTGCAATCTAGCAAGGGTCGTCTATTATCTGGTGATATACGTAGTAATATTTCCATTGGGTACTATTAAGTGTAACACATAATCATCTATTAAAAGTGGACCAACATAGATTTAAAGCCGTTTTCTTTAAATGTGAAAGAATCATGTATCATTAGTTTAAATAGATTGCGCACTTGCAATCGATATAAAACATTTACAAAATAATCCCAAATATATATCGCAGTTTTAACCACTGAGATTTTAAAAGTTCAGGAGAGTGTGTTTAACTCTACTAAATCAGTTAAGTGTGAAGCTAGCGTTGACCTTACCGGCAGCCAGTTGAAGAGCTTGTTCAAATACAGGACTTTGATTAGTTCCTTCAGGACTTTATGTTTAGTCAGGCGAGTGTAGGTTTGACACACGTGGATCCATGTACTTAACCCAAGGTCGGGAGATTAACCATTAACATTATTTGGACCTTGAACGTGAGTTTAATGTTAATTAATGAAATTATAATTCAGACATGAATTGTTGCCTAATTTTAATGTGTTTTTAATCTGGTAAATAAATTCTTAGAATATCGGATATGAGACGCCGACACAATTTTGTGCGTATTTTAAGGCGAATATAAATGTTTACCTGTGTATTCTGGTTACTAACTGAGTTCGACTGTTCCTCAGAAAGAACCATATAATAATATATGGTAAAATATTTTGTGTACGAAACGAAGTAAATGGTTTAAATTTCTGTTATCTCTCCAAAATTCAATCTTTATAAATATGGCGCTCCATCTAAGCTATAACATATGTTTGAAACATATATATCATGTGCATGCTAAACAGGTGGAATTAGTTAACATAATAATATACAGGAGTATGTTGGGGGGGGAGGAAGTGGACTTGATAACTGTCCTCATTGATACAAGATCATCGATGGATGTATTCGGAATGAGGAAGCTGCTATTATATTAGATGAGGAGTATGAGTATGAGATAGTAGGCCAAATCAGGTAATATCAAATAGAATAAAATAACATTTTTTTGTGGTGATAGTTTATTCAGCGTGTGTTTGTTTTGGGGATCCCCACGGCTCAGTTGGGGATTCGAACCTTGAACCATACCCTCCGCAGTCCGTAACCAAAGCCACCACTCCAACAGAGTAATACATTTGAAAATTGTCCTATATTGAACTGTAAATTGATGTACCACTAAAAACCATTCATTAATAGTATCTTATTATTATAGTGAAAATAACTGAAGTAAATCAATTAGGGAGAGGAGTGACTGCCGTTTCCATACAAAATGTCTGGAAGAGTGCTCGTAGTTAGTGGTGATAAGTAAAACGTGTAAATCATCCCTTATTGCAAGGGTCAAGACAGATTGCCTCCCTTCCCTCGGCATCGTTAGGTAAGACAGATTTTCTTTACTTTACTGTTTATTAGTTAGCATAGTAAATAATAAAATACAGGACAATGAAAATTGTAGTAATAAATAGTACAACTAACTGACATGGATTAAAACAAATACTATATTAATAACGTTTTTATTTAGCATGCGTTCTTCAAAAAAACATGCTCTGATTTACAAGTCGACTCTTGTCAATGACTTAAATAACATATAATAACATTTTCTTAAATAAAACAAACAAACAGAAATAAATAAAATGAAATATGTTTTTGAAATTTGTTAATGATGGAGTATCAGATGAGGGAGACAAAGGTAGTTGGACATTTGCCATCATTACGTGAAAATAACCAATCACGACGTTTCGATTTGGTAAAACCCAAACCTTTTTCAAGTGCTAAAAACTAAATTACATCTACACAAACAAAAATTTTGTTGTACCCCATTCTATGATCTAGGTTAAAATGTAGATAATTATTAAAGTAGATTAGTTAAGAACGTAGTTTTATAACATGTTTGTGTAGATGTAATTTAGTTTTTAGCCCTTGAAAAAGGTTTGGGTTTTACCAAATCGAAACGTCGTGATTGGTAGTTTTCACGTAATGAAAGCAAATGTCCAACTACCTTTGTCTCCCTCAAAATCAACTAAACAAACGTCTCTTTAGAATAACCCTTAAACGATGGTCAAATAGGGATATTAATGGCTTTAGAGCAGAGAGTTACATTCCCACGACCGAAAGAATTTAAAACACTTTTCCCGATTTCGTAGCGCATCTTTAGTATTAGTCGCACCAACTAAATCCCGCTCTGGGTCGGCCGCTACTAGCCAAACTCCGTACTACGGCTAAGTGTTTGCACATGTTTCCTACTGTCCCTCTCCGGTCCGAGCACAAGAGTAGTTTTATTACCTTGTAAACTCCTGGGCAGAAGTATAAAGAAGTGTTTTGTGGGTTACCTAACCTAACCTAGTCAGTTTATGACTGACTAGTGGTGTGTCGGTCTCCTCGAGTATACTAAAAACCTAAAGGAAGGGATTGTCTCTTCAGAGCAATATAATCATAAACTTGGTCGGCTTTTTTTTCACAGAAAACCAATGTTTTTAGGCTGACATTCGTTTTTACCCGCGCACCCCCCATACCCTCACTCACTGGGAGGCATATAGAGCGGAATTCAGTCGGCACGGCTTAGGTCCCCCCATAGACGACTGCGCAGTTCAAGCCTTGAGATGTAACCTCACGTGTATGGGTCGGCCTTCAGTCCAAATCCGTGGCCTGATGGACTGAGCAAATTCTATTTGGATTTCGCCTTGAGCCGAGAACTGATCAGTTCAAACCTAACGTGTATGAGCTCGCCTGAAGGCCAAACGAGGGGGCAGCGGCGAAATACAACGTAAAAATAAAGGTTATGTTATATTAAAAAATTAATTGTATTGTTCATTCATTGGAATGACTTGCAAGCACAATAACATTTTTATTTCAATAAATAATTGTATTTAGTTTATTATTTAAAAGTAATTTTTGAAATTATTAAAACTTTCAAAAAGTACGAAAAATTAAATTTAATTATGTGTTTTGTTTGATATCGTTTTCCTAAGTCTTTCATGTTTTTTAGTATTTTACAATGGGCCCCCAAAATTGGTATGTATCATTAAGATGTCCTTTTTATTTTCTCATTATCGTAGTATTTTTTAAGTTGCTTATTTTATATTCAATTCAACAATAATTTAATTTTTGTATTTTTTCGAGAAAAAGTACCTTTTCATCTTTCCAGACAAGTCTTAGGCCACAAGCACCGATACCTATGTGTTTTTTTAACCGTACATATGATAAAAGCTTCAGCTCTTCAATCTTTATTTTAGACATTGTTTACTTGTAAACACTTCCAACTGATAGATCTGGCCTTCAGGTCAAATCGAACGTGTGGGGAGTCGTGACCGCGGGCCAAAACTGTACAGTTCTGGCCTTAAGGCCAGGTCTTGAAGCCAGGCCTGCCGTGTAAGGGGGTCTTTAGGTGGAGTAGGCCGCTCCATTCCGGTCTACTGGTCTGAGGAGCTATGTGAACCAACTGAACCGTTTGCAAGTCACAGCTTCCCATAATCGATTACACCTCAGACTTTGCCCTGTATTAACTTATTTGGTAAAATTTGTTGAGACCGTAAAAAACTCCTAGTGATCTATTCTGTACCTAGCGAGAACCTTCACATTTTACTAGTTCAGACAACCACCAAGGGTTTGGAGGAAAAACCGCAGTAAAAGTAATGTCTGTGTCGTGTCTCTGTTCTACTATTTTTTAGAAGTATGTTCTTTTCTAAAGGGGGAATATTCTGTAGAACATATAAAGTAGTCAAACAAAATGATGGTGTAATAACTTATCGTGACCACTACCGTAAGGTATTGTTATGCTTTCAGTTGTTATTTAATAATTTAATCTTCGTAGATGAAAACTTTAAATCCCTGACAGTTTTGATAAAACACCTAGCATTTCGTTTATAATCATCGCTTTACAAATACAAGCAAATATAAATATTGAGCATATGTGGAAAAGTTGCTTGGCTACAACATGAAAATTCTTTGGAAAATATTTTCAGGATGCCCAGTACACTATCTTTCCTTTATCAGGGCATTTAAATAAAATCTGAGTAAAAATATAGTCTTTAAACAGCCTAAAAATAAAACTACCTCACAACTGCAAATTTACTTGGTGAATTGATTATTTTATGCTGTTATTCAAGAACGTTTTTCGTATGGTAATAATCACGTTTTCTTTTGTTATTAAACGTAGTGTATTATTAAAAAACAAAAGTTTTTTATGGGCAGTTTGAATGAAAACGTCTCTTAAAAAGAGCTCTGAATTAAAATATATATGACTTTGAAACAGTTAATGTATTTGTTATCAGAGGCGTAAGCAACCGTCATATGCAGACATTGTGTACCTGGCACTTCAAACTGATTAGGCTTGTCACTGTCAACGATAAGGAACGTATGGGTGTACTTGTCATATTATAATATGACATTCCTCACGTCAAAGTAAATAAAATAAATAACCTGAATTCTTACGGAAACCTAACATTTGTATTCTTAAACTTTTATGCTAAAACATATATTTTACTTGATAAAATATTCACTGAAAACCGATTTTTAAGAAAATTCTCATATCTATAGTTTGAGAAGTCTAGGGTGTCCATTGTAGTCAGGGTTCAGATGTTGTGTAGGGAAGAGAACTGAGTACAGACCTTTCAGTTAGCTGAAAATCAGACCAACACTACGTGGTTCGGATTCAACGTAAATCTGTACGTCCCATATTTTGGCTATTGGGCTATAAATAGTACTCTCTGGGCTAAGTCGAACTCAGATGGTAAAATTCACTACACTCGTTCATCTACACTCATCACACTCATTCACCCCTGATTTCGAACATATAACTACGAACGACGTCGTATAAATTAATAATTACAATAATTGAAAATAAATAAAGAAAGAAAAACATCATATAAAATCTGAAATATATAAAATTGTTAGCTTTTGACAGATTTTATAAAAATAAAATACACGTCCCGGTCAGTTAATTTATTATAGTTGTCACATAAATTACTGTAAAAGATTCTAAACGAAATGTCAGTATATTGGAAGAGCCATTAATGTGCATTCCATACCTAAATATCAAGTGATCCCTTTATATAATAAGTTTCTTCATCAATAAAATTGAGAAATCAAATTTTTCAGCCTTTATATGTTTTATCAAAAGGAAGTTTGATTGAATTCGTTTTCAATTGGATTCCTGTTAAAGAATCATCCTTGCTCAAATATTACATTTATTTATATATTTTTAAACGATACATTTATCTAAAACGACAAGAAATAATCACTAACATTCTATTATAGTTATCATATATTATATAATTTACATAAATAATGATGATTTATGTATTTATCAATTTAATCATGTCAATATAACTGAGTAAGTGATAATAACACTTTAAGAATATAAAAAATAAATGAGTCCTTACTGAATTAAGTAATCCTTATGTTATCCAAGGTTTTAATTTAGATTGTTCGGCGTTGCTTTTTACTTGTGTTGTATTGTTGTCAATTATTGACCACAAGGTATTTATGAAACCATTCGTAGATAACATCGTTATTACTTGTAATGTCATCCCAATTTTGGTTTGCATTTTGAAAATTAATGTTGTCCCATTTCCGTGATGTTCGATCAAACAATCTCGTAAAAAACCTGTTTAAATTTTAATCCTAAACATATTGTGATAATTAAGTTTTTTTAGACTCACATTCTCAATCCCCTATCCTGGTACTGTTGATTCTAAGCCAAACCTTGATTGAACTACCTACAGATAATCAAGATGGCTAATTTGGTACGAAGTAAAAACATCTGTAGATAAAAGTCCAGACTTTTTATATATTAAGAATTCGGTAACTGATATTAAACAGTTTTTCCACCAACATAGAATTATTGAGGGGTTATTAAGAAATTTAATCTATCCAAAAATAAATCTAACTTAAACTTTAACCTGTAAAAAATTGTAAAAAAATGTTTTAAAGTAAATTTAGTTACATTTCTATCCTCTAATTTAACTATTGATTACTGAAAATATGCCAATATCCAATATTTGAAATTTGCCAATAATTTCACCCGTATTTATTGAGCTCAAATAAATTGGTGCCAGTGAGTTCAAAGGTGATTCAATTTGGCATTGATGAGGATATGATTGGCAAGATAACTAATTCTTAAGAAGTAAAGAATAACTAATTTTATAGAATTGAATTTAAATAAAATTACACATTTTATGGGGATATTTATTTATGGTTACTAAATCATAATGTTATCATTGATTTATTATTGAACTATAATTTTTATTAATTTTTACCTATATTGTAATAGATTTGTGTTTTATGAAGTTTGCGTGGGTTGTATTTTTATCAACACGTAATATTCTGAAATAACAAACAAATAAATAGTAACAATTTTAATATTCATTCAATAAAACAATGTCAATTCAAGACAAATTACCTCACTTGAAGGCTTCATAAGGCAGCAGACTGAATATAATCCCAAATGATATGTAAGCCTTTATATCGGAAATCTGTCGGCGTTTTTGCTTCCATGGATTGTTGGTTCACTAAAAAAAGGTGTTTTATCTCTTGTAATTCAAGAACAACGGAAATATTGAATTTTCATACACTTTCATTGCATTTGTTTTAAATTTATAACCTAAATATTTAAAATAAAAGTTACCATGTTTATTTGAACATTAATGTCGTGTAATTTTATTCTTAGCAGACCCAGCATTATAGTTTAAATAGCATTTGTATGAACATTTACTTATGACCACTACATTTAAATTGTGAAAGTTTCTGTGCTTCAAATCCTTTTTGATTTAAGTAAGTTGTATAAGAAACGTGTGAGGTAGAAACACAGTCCATGTCTTCACCTTGCTTACGTTTTTCGTTCATGTTTACACGAATGTTTTGGTTTAGAGAGTTTATGTTTTCCCTCTAGATTTCACTGCAACCATAAGTGGAATACGTAGGGACACTTAATGATGTTTATATTTTGTATACTTCAGTGTTGAGTTACGTTTTCCCAGAAGTTATAAATTTGGAATTGGTTAATAAATATAAAATCTAATTTCTATATACAACGAGACTTAATTTTTTCGAATTTGTATCTATCGTTTATTTATTTGTAACATACATCGATAAGTGAAAGTATAGATCCTATCAAATGGAGTTAAACAAAGTTAAATGATATCTTATCTTAGCAGACAAAGTTAGGGCTAAGAAGCCCTCTCAACACTTAAGCCGGGGACCAACGACTTAAGGTGACTTCCGAACCACCACCAGTAACCGGGTAGGCGGACTGCGTGGAGGACGGGAACGCTCAGATGGCTACCCATCCAAGGAACAGCCACGATCGATGTTGTTTGACGCCGTTGTATTGTGACAACGTCATAACTTTATGGTCAAGGTCACTTACTTAGACAGTATAGGAAACATAAAATGAGTTTACATTGACAGTGAATACCTTTGCTCAAGCTGAAAGGACTGTATATTTTCATACAGAACTACCATGGGTTGTGGGAATATAATTGGATACTACTAATTCTGATATAAATTTAAAATGGCTTTCACTTAATAAAAAGAAAAATAAATAAATAAAAATCTAATTTTACGCTATTTATTTAGGGAAAACATAATTTTCAGAGCAACTCATATCAAGATACTGCCAGTATCAGTCACACGTACTTCAGGGGTTGTTTAACTATTCTTTGTGATGACAGCCTTGTTGTTAGTATTTATTAAAGGTTAATTACCTACAATCCGCCTGTGATCCTGGAAATCTTGTTGGATTATATGTTTGGCTTTTATGTCATCATATCCTTAAAACTCGAAACATTTTTTAAAATTATTCTTTATGGTCGTGATGTCTTGTTTTTTTGTGGTTTAATTTATCGCAGATTAAGAAATAAAACACATTTAAATGATAGAAGATTTTGCTTTGGTTTTGGTAGTAAGAAATTGAAAATTCTTAGGGGACTCTCGGGGTTTGCTCGGGGCTAACCAATTAAATAGGAGATAACACTTATTGAGTCGACTAAGAAAGTCGTAAAATGCTTTAAACCCTTTGTTTTCCCTTTAAAATGGGCATAGAGATTTGACATGTTTATATATTAACTTTGTAACCCTACTTAATATGTTTACACTGATAGAAATGTGTTAGAAATTGTCGTTAAAATTGTCCTAAAGTGTCTGAAAATCTGATGTTAAAGAAACCAGATAAGGTGAAGCATACCAGGAAAAATTGTGAGGTAGTTTTTTACGAATTTGAAAACTTTAGATGTGAAAAAATGTACTATGCTTTTTTATTAAATTTATTGAAATACATTATACAATATTTTTAAAAATCACTAACTAAATATCATAAAACCCTCGTAATTTTATTATTATCAAAATTATTTTACTAATTAAAGTTATGGGTAAAAACCCGTTATTTATTTAAACCACTTTAAATGTATGAAAGAGCTCATGAAGATAACTATTTTACTAAACGCCCTCGGAAGTAACATGGGTTTTAAATAATTCTGCCAGTGACTTTATTAGAGTCGTAAGATAAAAGTTGGTAGAGAAAGAAGTTTGGTTTATGTGGAAACAGTAAAGTCCACAACATTTATCTTACACCGGAGTTCACCAAGTTTTAAAATGTTTGTCAATTAAGAAGATATATACTTCAAAGAAACTTTTCCTATTTTGTTTTTAACGGGTTTGGGCTCGAATAACCATCATGGAAGTTGTTTTGTACGCTTCTAAATAAGTGTTGTTACGTTTAAACTAAGGATTTTTATATTATTAGGAATTTTATTATTTTTTAAAATCAAAGTAAATCTGTACATAATTTCGTTATGTATTTTCATAGTTGATTTTGCTAACTACGTACTATTTATGAAGATGAAGCGTATGTAGAGAAGTCTCTTTATCTTTACTTCAATTTAGAAAGATATTCCATATCATTTAGAACAAGATAGGAGCGTACCGTTCCATCCATAGTAGGACGTTTAATAACTTTATGACGGAGTAAATATTAAAAAATATTTTGTTCCTCATAAATTTTTATTTATTTCAATTTCGTACACTAAATAGGCGGAAGTGTAACTTTAAAAATAGTGACTCTAACTTAATTCTATAAACGAGAATAACCGTAATGGTTACAATTAATATCAACTATTTAGAGTCAATTGTAGATAGTCATTAGTCAATGGTAAATAATAGCGTGTTTTATCTTAACAATTTCATGATAAATAAGATCATAGAAAATATATATTTTCTAAATCAATCTTCTTCCAACATATTTCAAATATAGTACAAATGAACGTCACAGAATATATTTGTTATTCCACATCCAAAACAAAAATAGAATAAACATAGGAATTAACTACTTTTTCATTTGTATGTTTTGTAATATAGAGTATGTATTGGTACTGTATTTATATTATTGATTAAATTTAATTCTACATGTAATTGGTTTTTATTTACTACCCATTTAAAAATTCTGTCCTTTTCCACTAATTCACGATCTCTTCTTTTTCTATCGCAATTACAGTTAGGTTAGGTTAGGTTAGGTTAGTGAACTGACTTACCACCGAATGTGCTCTCCGTGTGTAAGTTCTTGGAAAGATATTGGATTCCTAGTGGATAAGGAATACCACAGTGGACGTAAAAATGACTGGAAAACAGTTTTTAGAGCAATCGAATATTTACTAAGCAGTAGTGAATTAACGGAAAAGATCCAAACATTATTTACTCTCTCTTCTAATTTTTATACATGTTTACTATGTTGTTGTTCGTTGTGATCTAAATTGACTAATTCTTGTAGTATTGCTACACAGTTATTGCACGATAAAATGAATTACTAAGATGGATTGATCAAAACATTTTTATATACATATAATGTTAGTAAAAATTCAGTTTCTAACTTATTCGCAGTAGAAATTTAACATAAAAACAAGGATGCCGTGTTATCTTTGATGTTATTGTGCTGACAGCCGAGCTAACTGAGGCAGCAGGTCGTTCAGCACGACTCAGCGTGAAACGGCAGTGAATTTGACTACAAACATTATGAGCTTTAAACAGGCAACGCTTCTAGTGAAAACAAACCAACACAATGTCACCCGTAACTGGAGGATTTGGTGACACATAAAATAATGTACTCACTTTCGTTGGGGGTGCACTAGTAGGTGTCGTTGGTTCTAAAAACTGTTTTCACACAAGTTTGCAAATTTTTAACATTAAATAGGGAAAATATGTACAGGTTTTATTTTTCATTACAATCTATTACAATCTATTACAATTTATTACAATCTATTACAATCTATTACACTGTCCCTCACGACATAATTTTTTAAATTGAAAAGTGTTTATATTGTCATCTAAAACAGAATAATGTGTTGAAAAAATAATTTCCGTTTTTTACATGTATTAACTTACCTATTATAAGGTCAATTAATGTTTGTGATTATGGTTTAATTATTTTACTACATATTTTATTTTATACTAAAGTTCAAAATTCAAAACTAATTTTTGTACAGAACATTCAGGATAGTTTGTTATTTTAATTTTAAAATATATTTCATAAAACCCGAACCAAATTAGGCTTTTTACTTTAGAATACTTTTTTTATTTACAATATAACACTTTCTGGAACCCTCCGATCCCCTTCGAAAATATTGGAACATTCACTGTATAAAGCATACAAAACTAACTGTGTGTTTAACAAATATAGTTAGTATATTTTTGTAAAGTAATAAAATAAATAACAGAATAGGGAGATCCGGAGACTGAACCGTCTAAGGCGTCAGGATTATGTACTAGAGGTCCGAATCCTGGCCTTGACTGTTGGCTTTTATCAGTAATATTCACATTGTACTCAACTGGTTTCCCCCTGTCTCAAAACTTCCCTGCAGAGATCAGTAGTCTATGGGGAATGGGTTCAGTAAGTTTGTAAAGGATATCGGCTTCCCTCCTTAATACAATATTAAGGTTCAACAGTCAACAGCCCAAAACATTTAAATAGCCATGAAAGGGGAATCCATCATTTAATGTGAATTTAACATTTTTTTCTACATCAAAAATTCATTGTCCGTTTATACTATAAACCTCAATATAAGTGCGTGGTATCCCGATCAGTCAATTTTATTCACAAATAATTAGCTCAGGAACTAACTTATTTATTATTTGATAATGTTAGCTTACCCCTATAAATCATTTTAAACTGTTAAACTATATTTTAACTATAAAGCTTTACTTTTTTTAAGTTAATAAAAGAAAACTAAAATAGCTTAAAAGCTTTCGTCATAGATGTTTTCCGCAACACATTTTCCGGTCACATTGGTATTGAGTTCTAGTGCCACAAGCAGTTTCAAACATGGCCGACATATCAACAACACGGTTTCCTGTTTATGTTGGCTCTTTATTGTTTAAATAGCTGCAACAAGTTGATAAATGTATGTAACTTTGTTCCTACCTGTGGAAGTGAACTATACCAACAATACCTGTCAGCCACTTTCCTCCAGCTGTATTTTATTGTGACCCTACGTTGTGTTGTAACATCCATTTTGATAAACATTTACTGATGTTACACTCTTAGATACAAAACTACATGTATAATCAATGTATTCTTAAATAATACATGCATTCGTGTGATTCTATAGTAAATGGAAGGAATATGTGCTTTTTATCACGATATTTCAGGGTATCAATTCGAGAAAGGATAAAAATGATACGAGACTATAAAAACCACGAAGTGTTAAAAAAACAAAATAACCAAAGATGAAAATATCAGTATTCCAAAAAAATTTAAAATAAGGGAATACATTGAATTCACAAGAAATATTATTATTATTTTCAACAATATAGAAATGTATAAATATGTTTTCTTTAAGAAATATCTATAAATTAAAATTATTTTATTACTTAACAGGTTTTCATACATATTGTGGAAGGTTTATACAAATATTTTCTCAGCGTATTGCAAGAACGAACTGGCAACAACGTATTGTATTTGTTAACCTATACTTGATATTTTTTTTTACTGCACCCACTGGCCATGACACCGACCAGTTAAACTCTCAAATGCTAAAACTTGCCTTGAGACAAAAACATGCAATATTGGATTAACGGGACTTAACTAGTAGGATTGATATGTTGTAAAATAATATTTCAACAGTTGCCATTGTAATAATTCCTACAAAACACCATGAGTTGTGACTATAAAAATTATAAGTTCATGCCCGAGAAAAACCACTAGTGTATTGTGAAACCAGTTTTATTCTTTCAAGAATCACCCTGGTCTGAAGATGGTCAACCCAGTTTTCCGTCAGTCAGTCACCTTAATTTATGTTCTTGTATCGTAATACATTTTTCTGTGTAGTTTGCTTGTTTTTAATAATGTTTTACAAATATTATCTGATAAAACTCAATGTTAGGTTTATTTTATTTCTAAGAACAAGGGACAGCATCCATTAAGAACAAGGCATTGACAGGTGTCAGTAAGCCGTTCATCACAGTACCTTTCAATAAAGCGTCAATTGATGGATTGTTCACTTGACCTCCAGTACCATTCAATAAAGCGTCAATTGATGGATTGTTCACTTGGCCTCAAGTACCATTCAATAAAGCGTCAATTGATGGATTGTTCACTTGGCCTCAAGTGCCATTCAATAAAGCGTCAATTGATGGATTGTTCACTTGGCCTCTAGTACTATAATTTCCTATATATAATGTATTACGGTTGTTTTTGTAAAAATGCTACATCAGATGTAAAGTTATTTTATAGCTGTAGTGTTCTTACCCATACCAAGTAACTTATTTCAGTTTATTAGGTTTTCTGGACAGATAATAACACTTAACACTTGCATAATACAGCAAGAAAAACATCTTTTACAGAATATTGAGTGCACGATGTAAATAATGTTGTAATTATTGAATACCTTCCAATAAAATAACAACATTTGATTAGAATAAAAAAAGTGTATCAATTAATGTGTTAAAATTATTCGTTTAAAATTTTGATTAATCAAGAGCAAATGCTTTTGGATGAATTTAATGAATCGAATATTTTTTAAAACGTAAACTCTTAATGAAATAAGTTTTATAGTAAAAAAACTGTTTACTAAGCGGAATAAATGACACAAGGTTGATTATCAAAAATATAATTCTTAAACCTGATTGTCACAGATTACAAAGGGCTTGTAATAATTTACATTCGTAACTTTGTAAATGGAAAACATTAAACTACATGTTTAGGTGACCGATTGAGGAACATCCTTGTTGACCATCTTCAGCCCAGAGGGATTTTTAAAAGAATAATAATGGTGTTAAAATACGCTAGTAGATGTTTTCGGCCATGGCTTAACACTTTTCATGGTCATTAAACTCATGATGTTTTGTATGAATACAATGACAACTGTTGAAGTATTATTTTACAACATATCAACCCTACTAGTTAAGTCCCGTTACTCCAATATTGCATGTTTTTGCTTCAAGGCTAGTTTTAACACTTGAGAGTCCGACTGGTCGGTGTCATGGCCAGTGGGTGGAGTAAACAAAAATATTGAAGTATTAGTTATCAAATACAATATGTTGTTGCCAATTCGTTCTTGCAATATGCTGAGAAAAGATTTGTATAAACCTTCCACAATATGTATGAAAACCTGTTAAGTAATAAAATAATTTTAATTTATAGATATTTCTTAATGAACACATATTCATACATTTATGTCTTGTTGATAATAATAATAATACTTCTTATGAATTCAATGTATTGCCCTTATTTCAAATGTTGAGAATACTGATATTATCATCTTGGGTAATCTCTTTTTTAATTCTTCATGGTTTTTATAGTCTCGTATCATTTTTATCCTTTCTCGAATTGATACCCTGAAATATCCTGATGAAAAGCACATATTCTTTCCATTTAGTAATAGAATCATTTGTATGCACGTGTTATATAAGAATATATTGATTATACATCTAGTTTTGTATTTAAAAATGTACATCAGTAAATGTTTATCAAAATGGATGTTACAACACAACGTAGGGTCACAATAAAATACAGCTGGAGGAAAGTGGCTGACAGGTATTGTTGGTATAGTTCACTTCCACAGGTAGGAACAAAGTTACATACATTCATCAACTTGTTGCAGCTATTTAAACAATAAAGAGCCAACATAAACAGGAAACTGTGTTGTTGACATGTCGGCCATGTTAAACTCCCTGTGGCATTAGAACTTAACACCAATGGGACCGGAAAATGTGTTGCGGAAAACAGCTGTGTATAGGTCCCAAAATATGACCGGCATATTTTGTAACGGAAAGTAAACTATATGTTGTTTTGTGTTCAGATTACATTTGTACGGAGTTAAAATTTTAGATTAAATAGCAAATTATTATTTTATTGTAGAAAAAAAATTTTCTTTAAAGTAACATGTAAAAAGGTATTATCAAGTTTTCTCTTCTTTTTCATCATAGTAGTCAGTTAATTAAAGATATATTAGTCAAAACAATCTTGTAAGCTGTAAAAGTTCAATAAATGTTTGTCGTAAGTACATTTTTAAATATTTAAATAACCGACGAGAGCATTTTCATTTTATAAAAAATACGTATTTACGATCTTTACAAATGAGGGGTTTCATCGCTATTTTCAGACTCATCCCATTCCAACTGGCTTTATCGTACACCAAACACAATAATTCCAAAACATTTATTTAATGTTTAGGTTATATTATTGAGGTAGGAAGGAGATTATCAAAATCATTTTATATTGCTTTGAATTGATCTTAAGTTTCATTCATGATAAATTCACATGTTTGTGAATATTAATGGTTACTCGAAACATTGCATAAAATAAAGTGTTGCCAACTTGATACAATATAGGCGTAAATTTCTAAAAAATGAATTTTGTTTGAGTCGAATTTAGCTAATTAAAATCTTACACAATTAAATAAAAATAACTTTGTCAGAAACGTTCTTCCGAAATTTACGGAAATTATTTACATTCCAATTACAAATATTTGCATTCATTACTAAACAGAGTATAGTTTATTTTTAATTGAAAATAGAAACATAGTTTTATGTAATAACAAAAAAATAGACGAGAATTAAATATATAATAAACAAAAAATTAGTAGAATATATATATACTGAAAAGTTAAAAGTATATTTTGCAACATTTATTTCAAAATGCATAGAAGTAGGCGTACTTTTTTTACAAATAATTTTATAAATAAATGGTTTACCTTATAATAACATTAAAAAAGAATTAATCATTTAATATATTAATTTACTACACATAATCTAAAAGAATATACAAAGTATTTCGTTGACATGATACTCTTATATTATTATAAAAATATAATTGGCAAATAAAATATATATATATATAATAATGGGCAGCTTGTGTAAAAAATTTAAATTTAGTAATAGTAATATATATTATTTTATAATTATTTTTATTGTATCCATTATATATATATACTTAACAACAAACCAAGAGCCAAGAGGATATGTACAAAAAATTACGATATATTCAAAAAATTAAGTTGAAATTGATGAATGAGAATTTATCAGCAGTTTAATACAAGAGTAAAGTAGTTTATATACTTAAAATGAAGATCTTTAAATATTGGTCGGTAGCGTAGTTGGTTCAATCCCAGCTTCATGTGCTGAATGTTCTCAGTTCGATCCCAATCAGAGTTAATACATTTTGAGAAGGATTAGCTGATAATCACCGGCCGTTCATTTGTCATTGGGCTATTAATTAATGACACTTTCTAAGGAATAGTCGGCCTTAGTTTGTAACAATGACTACATTCACTCATCTACACTCCTCACACTCATTCGAAATCCATATCCGCCCATATCTTGACGATCGGCGTCTTATGAATAAATAAATAAATAAAATTCATATAATCACCTACAAGTTATATCTACCAATACAACATTCTGCACTTGTTTGTAGTAATTTGAAAAGGAATACAAATAAATTAAAATTGACAGTTTAACTTACTTTTTAAAATTTAAATTCAAGTATTAGGATACAAATTATAAAATAAATGTAATTATTATACAAAATATATATGTATCATCACGCTACATATATGTACATTCCAAATAAATGTATGTGGGGGTGAACTGACAAGGACAGCTTCTACTGACTACAGTCGGAGGCTAACTACAAGAGAATCAATCATTTCAAAAGACTGTTAATACCAGCTGATCTTTGGTACACCAAAACACTTTCAGTCATCTAACTGTGATTCTACATTAAACATTAGACAGAAACCTACCAATAGTTCCCACATTTCGCAAATAACGTTCCTAACTGCTGCCCTTCCTCGACTGTCTACAGAAATAAATATCACGTAGCTATAATGGTAGAGTTACCCTTATTTATATGACTAATGATGCAAGTGAGTCAGCCAAGCCACCCTCTAAGGCAGCCCTTTGATCTCCGTTGCCAAACAGACTAAAACGGCAAAGTAGTACAGACACAGAACAGGCCTTTCAAGGAATTAGGGAGCCTTCCTTTAATTTCAGACTAACTAACTTCGTTTGTGCGCACCCCTTGGACGTCTTTCACCTTTGTCTTCCAACTTACCTACTCATGAATCCTATTTATTTCATACCTAAGATCTATTTTAAACTCGTCTATTATATAGATTATAGTGGCAACTATAACACGTAGTTTCTTGATTTACATACAGTATCTCATTCTGGCAGAAATAAAAAATAAGTAAACGTCACACAAGGCAAATTTATTACAATTTAAGTACAAATATTATATAGATCTAACTCGGATGGGATTCTTTGTGAATCCCTCTGGACTGAAGAAGGTAAAAATGGTTTAGTGAAAATCAATCCTAAACCAAGCTATATATAAGGCGAGCCGTTGACCGAGTGGTCTAAGGCGTCAGGACTTTGAGCTTGGGTTAGAGATAGCGCTGGTTCGAATCCGGCCTAGACTGGAAGATTTATCAGTAATATTCACTTTCTACTGTACTGGTTCGTTCCCTTACTATGTCTGAATAAGTTCCTCGCACAGATCAATAGTCTATGAGGAATGGGCAGAGTAAGGTTAAAAAGGAGGTTGGCCTCTCCTTAAAAAAAAAAGTGTATGAACTATCGACATTTTAGACGCTTTACAAACGTCTTTTTTAAAGTAAGTCGTCCATGCGATGACAAGTCACTGAAGCCGGAAAACATTGAGCGCCTTCACAATCTCACAACGCAATTTAGATACTGCCATCATATTGCCTACACCAGAATAGCACGGCGCTTCGCTAAACGTCTATATACATTGAAAAGCCCTGCAAGGTTTAAACTTAAATCTGATACAGAAAATAAATATATTATTGTTTGTTAAAAATATTTATTATCACTAATACCATAATATTTGTACATTTTCCACTTATAATGTAATTAATTTGTGTTTTGTGACGATCTCTTGTTTTATAGCTGTGATACACTAAGGTATGAAAGTGGTAAAAATCAAAGTATTGCCATAAAAACTGCTACAATCTTAATTAGTCTCAACTATACCTGTAGTATTGTCTTGCCACAAATAAATCTATAATGAGTCCTTAGTTTGTATTATGACAAAAAAGTTAGTGTTTACGTTTCTGTAGTAGTGGAGATATAACATCCTATTTTATTACATTAATAAGGCAAATATTGAACTGTTTTATAAATTTTATATTATTAATATAGATATAACAATTTAATACATTTATAACCGACTCTGTAACTTCAAAGAATTCAGTTCTGGTTTATTACTATTAGTAAATAAAACCAAGTAATTATAAGTGCTTTTTAATTGTAACATTTAGTTTTTATATAACTTTTGATACGTTTTATGAATTTAAATACTGGAAAAAAATCTTCATATTTTATAAATATTATATCTTTTAACAACTATTTTAAACATTGAATTACAAGCAAAAGTACTATTTTTAACCTTTAAATAAGTATATTTAAAGTATATAAATAAATAAGTATATTTTCCAGCTAGGAATTCTTGAAAAGACCTTTTACAAAGTGAGGTATTCCATTCAACAGCTGACCGGCTTCCAGATGTACGGCTTTAATTTTCCCTTTCTCAGACACTCCATGTGTCTTCATTCGTCTTCCTAGAAACTCTTTAGAATTTATTTATACCAACGTATACTGATTGAGAAAATACCAAAGGAGACTATCGAAATAGTTGTCACTGAAGCATTTAATATCGACTTAGTCTACACTTGGTCTTATTGTTAAGTAAAGCATACAATAATAATAATTTATAGTAATAATATGTTATATTTTGTACCGTGTTTTCATATATTGACTGCGCCAGTTTAAAAACAGATATAAAATAAGCATAAAGTAACGCTGCACTTGTAGGTATATTTAGGCATATTCCTTGATCTGAGCAAGGCTTTTGATGTAGTTGACCACTCTCTCTTGCTTGGAAAACTTGAACACCTTGGTTTCAGAGGAAAATCATACGAATGGATATCTTCATATCTAACTGACAGATCGCAGTTAGTGTCAGTTTCATACATGGATGAGTTGGGGTGTCTAAGGTACAAAGAGTCTGACAAACTAGGGCTGCTTTCAGGGGTACCTCAGGGGTCCGTCCTCGGCCCAGTGTTATTTCTCTTGTTTGTGAACGACATTGCTAGTAGTGTTTCAAAATCAAACCTATGCCTGTTTGCAGATGACACTTCCCTAAGCATTTCTAACAAGTCTCAGGAACAATTAGAGGTGGACGCATTTGTAGAGGGAGGTTCTGTGTTATAGTGGCTAGCGGATAATCGGCTAAAGGTAAATGCGGACAAAACTAAGGTAGTTAAGTTTTCATTGAGAGGTAGTGCGGAAGTGTGTCGGGTTGTGTTGGGAGATCTCGAAGTGGCCTCAGCCACAAGCACTAAATTTCTAGGAGTTATTTTAGACTCTAAACTTAACTACCATGAACAAATAAATGCAGTTTCGAGCAAATTGAGTCGCGTTCTCTTTTTACTACGTAGGTTGTAATTTTTTTCCAACCGTTCCATTCTTCTGATAGCCTACTACGGATGCTTCTTTCCAACTTTGGCTTATGGTGTATCCATATGGGGTCACGAAAACACAAAAACAAAATAAATTTTCATAGCCCAAAAAGAAGCAGTTCGTATAATTTTTGGCCTTCCTAAGTCAGCAACATGCAGGGGAATCTTCAAGCAGAACCAACTCTCAACTTTTCCGTCCATATATACACTAACATGTTTGGTTTGTTTGAAAAGTAATTTGAACCTTCTTCCGGATCCATATAATCAAAAATACAACCTCCGACGAAGCGAAACCCTAGCCATCCCTTCACATAAAACGGCATTTTTTGAAAATCAAGCTTTTTACCAATCTGTTAAAATGTACAATCACCTTCCATTAGACATAAGAAAAGAAACAAGTAAAACCAAATTTAAGAACATTGTTAAGAAACAGCTCATAGAAATAGAGTGTTATGATTTAGAAGAATATTTTAGTTATAAATTTGATGTGAAGAAGTGATGTAAAATTTGTATGAATAACCTTGACGTTTGTTATGCATTTTATTATGTTTGTGACAATAAACGATTTGACTTTGACTTTAACAGTTTTACAATAATTACACACGTAAACTACAAATAAAACAGATTTTCAATAAAAACATTTTTTATATAAAATTAAAAACAAAATAAACGCTTTTGTGGTCTTTAGTAACAGTTCAAGACCAAGTACCATGATTGACAGTTAGCTGAAAGTCAGACCAACACTACGTGGTTCGGATTCCACGTAAAACTGTACTTGCCTTAGGTGATCTGGCTTTTGGACTACTTATAAATAGATTTTTCTGAGGAATAGTAGCTGCACTTGTACATCTACACTCATTCACCCCTCATATTCGCCCTATCTTGACGATTGGCACTTTAATAATAAATATTAATGAACATTCCATAATCTCGTTTATGTTGTAGTACGTAAATTTGTCACGCTAAAACCAGTGAATTACACCCACTAAACCCCCTCCCCACCACTATTGTACAGATGTGAAGAGACAAACAGCGGCTGTGTACTGCTCCGTGTAGCAACGTTCAAGTGTGTTACCCCCCGCCCACCCCCCGTAAATTTTTTGTTTGTGAAAACACTCAATGGCAATGCTTGCTTCGAGCAATACACCAGTCTTTGCCATGAGAAATTTAGAACAAAAATAGGTACTAACGTTACGTTTACATTATTTATACGGCAATTAGAAATAGATCGTATTATTTTTTTTATAGAGGGACTACATGGTTTAGAATTAAGTTTCAAACACTGGAACATTAAATTTAGCATTAAAGTGTAAACTAATAACTTAGAATATAAAGATAAGTAGATTGTAACTTAGAATAAAAAAAGGCAAAGAATATTTTACTACTTTAATAACGATCTGTGTAAACTTGATCAATTAAAATGTTAACACTACTATTTCAGCTGTGTTCTTTATTTGATGCATGAATATTTTGATAGGAAGAATTTCAATAGTATCATTTTTATGATTAATCATCATTTTCCATTTATGATTAATATTATATGTATTTCCTCCTTTAGGTAAAGAATTTATTAACTAAAAGACCACAAAATATTCCAATAAGGGTTAACATGCTTAGAAAGTATGTTAAGATAAGGTAAATAAAGGTTTTCAGTTCAATCAAAATCGGAGTTTAGATCCAAATCGTTCCAAATTTTTAAAGAGATTATTTGAAAAACACCGGCTGTTGAATTGTCATTGGGATATTGATCAAGATACTTTCTAATGAATCGTCTTTAATTTGTAAATCTGGGTAGGCCTGCTCGTCTAAACTTTTCACATTCGACCGACTTCAATATTAACCCATATAAAGATGATTTCAGATCAGGTGGTTCGCAAACGTGTTTAATACGACAACAGTTGAAAGTCTATACGAAAAACAGAAATTTTGTAAATAAAACCAACCATATTTAGGCTGATGATAAATGAAACATAATGAAAAAAGTAATAGTTAATATCTAAAATAAACGCTGCTTTTAATACTTTGTTTTGTGAGATTCTTCTAGTTAAATAGTGTAAAAAAAGTAAAAAAAAACTAAATAAATAAAAGATAAGAAAAATTTTAAACAGTAGTTTAAGCCATATATTTTATTTACTATTCCTTGTTTGTTATTATATAATGGAATGAAATAAATTTATTTTTCATAGAAAATGAACATATAAGCGTATAAAATAATTAATCGTACTTGGAATTTTCTTCTTCTTTCTTTTGCAACCCTATAGACTGCATTTTACTAGACGTTCATTGTCTAATAAAATACAAAAGAATAAATTTTTAAACAATTACTTATACTTAATTACACTTAAAATCATTTCTTAGACTTATTACGAAAATATACCATCAGCACTCCATTAAGACCTCAAAGGCTAAGCTTGTGTTGAGGTTTCTTCTTTAAATTAAACTTGCATGCTGAAAACTGTTAATTTACAATATATCTTATCCCAAAAAATTTTAAAAATAGAATAAAAAAGTATGTATTTTTTCAAATTAACATAACACCAAATATAACAGTTTTGATAAACAATAGAGCGATGTAATAAACTTACAATACTATGTAAGTAGATTCCTAGCTACTTAATGGGAAATAAATCCAAGGTAAAATACAAATTCAAACGTCAACCACTCGTTACATATGTTTTACAAAGCAGTTTAGTGTGCAAATAGAACAACAAACAACGTAACGCTCCCCTTCGTAATTCTCGCTGCAGAACACAGCCAATACGGAACTGGAAGGTCAGCTGAAGGTTATCGATGAACAAATGTGGGGATTTGTCCAGAAGATGGAGGGTTCACCAAGGTGTTGTGGGATTTACTTTATCTTTTACATGCGCACGTATTTTATTCCTCATCAGGTGCCAACATTATTTTGTATAAAGCGGTATTTTTCTACTCGGGTGAAACTTAACTATCTCCGTTCGTCATTCGTTTGGTCACGTTTTATAAGTATTCTGAACTAAACTACAGATAAGAAATAAAAAAACAAAAAAAAAATAAAATTAGTGAAATACTTCCGTTTATGTGATTTATAAAATTGCATTTTGTGTTAAATTGGATAAATTAAGATCACTCTTGAAAGATTCCTATATTTTTCAAACTACAGACTCCTGTAATAAAATTTTGGATTCCTTTCTTTTTGTCCATCTTTTGTGTACAAGTACAAGGAAAAGGACAAAGAGGTATGCCAGGAAGGATGTGGATGGAGGGTGTGAAGGAAGAAGTAACAAAAAGATGGTATTATTAGCAGAAAATTGAAAACAATATACAATTTACTCATGGATATGAATAAAAAGGCTTTCAATCCTACTCGGGTGAACAATGATGGTGACTGTTGACAATAATGGCACAGTGCTGTAACCCAGCTACTTGTCGACAAGGTGTTGTGGTAATTGTAGGCGATATGTTCTTTGCTCGGTACCGACACAACACCCATTCTAAAGTTGTCATCGATGTGAACACTACTAGAGAAGTTTGGCGCGTCCGTGTTGGGTGGTAGTCATTCATTACCTTAAATTAAGCACAAAGTTGTGTCCGTGTCTCATATCTGAAAAATATATGAGTATGGGCCACGAATTGTGATATGAAAACCAACCTAAACTTCGATGTATACTTGTTACTATAATTTACTTTCGTATGCTTCACTTTACGATAGTCAAATGTAAAACTTGAATTAATGTATATTATTGTGTGACACTTTACACTAGTTAAGTTTCCAAAAAGTAACATAACAACAAGCAATTACAATAACAATAACAAATAGCAAAATTTACATTATAGTTCAAATAAAGAATTTAATGAGAATAACTAAGTTCTCAGTTTAAATTTCATTATCAGTGCAGAGAGGGTTATAATAAAGGAAGCTACAATCTCTTACCTTTTTTCAATGACAAGTCACGTTACAAAGTGGCTCATTATAACACGTCTTTGAAAGTCACTCATTAATTTTAATCACGTAATGATGTAATTTAATCTTCTTAACAACATTGTTACCCTAATGTTGTTCAGAAATAACATTGTGCAGCAACTGACTAGATCTTCGCGGGGAGCCTACGTACATGTCCTGCGCACTACTGCTTTGTCCCTGATTTACTCCTTTGCTTAGTATACTCTCACGCGAGGATTAACATAACACATGTACGAGAGGTTGACATTCGGTGCAGCTAAATAGGGGGATGAGGGTTATCAGTGGTTCCCTCATTTTAATCCCCCTATCTTGGCTTCCAGTGCTGTGCAATATCTCCTTCGGATATAAGACGCAAAGAGGTACTTCTTAGAGAGTTTAAAAATAAGAATCACTCAGTTTAAACAATAATGCTATGAATTTAGAAAAATAAAATTGATTTTTCTAAATACAAGCATAAATACGATGCTCAGAAGTACGTCGTAAAGAAATACGAATAAAGTTGGTAATAGATAAGATTAAAGTTGTGTCAAATTATATTGTCCTGGAGTAATAGTTCCCTTGCATATATAAAATGTTTTATCTTGTTTAATGCTCCATCAACCTATTAATGTAAAAGGGTGATTTTACCGTCTTGTTACTAAGAAGCACTCAACTGAAATTATCAGTATAAAATATTAATTTTCTTTGAAAAAACTTTCATTAGTGGTGCAAAAACCTCCTAGAATGGTGTTACTTCTTCGAATTTTTAAAATTTTAAAATCTACAAAACAATATTTAACTAACTAATATTTAAATTATAATCAAACAGTATTTCTAAACTGTAATAATATGTTGATATTACTGTCAGAACTAGTGGCGCAGTGCTGTAACCCATCTACTTGGGGACAAAGTGTTGTGGAGATTGTAGGCGATAGGTTCTATTCTCGTTCCTCTTAATACCAACATGACATCCACTCAAATTATTGCCATATACGTGGACACTACTAGAGAACTCTGGGACGTCCGTGTTGGGTGGTAGTGAGTGTCTGGATGTTTAATAAGAAAGCACCACGGTATCAGATATATGAATTACAGTATTTGAAAAATCACCATTACTACGTAGGTCCCATTGGGTCCTGGCAACTAGCTATAATCAAATGGTGCTTTCTAAAGGATAGTTGTCCTTAGTAACAATATCTACATCCGTTTAACTCATCATACTCATTCGTCCCTTGTATTCGTACTTGTATATATATGTATACAGGATGTTTCTTTGAAAACGTAACCCACGATTTGAAATAAAAATGACAATTAAAACATACATATATAACACATTTCATCATTATTAACATTAATTACTATTATTAATTACAAGCGATTTTAATAATATTTTTGTTTTTACGATTTGTTTAAAAATATTCCTTCACAATAAACACTCTCCGGTCTTTGCTCAAAACCATGTTTCTAACCTCAACTTAATGACATTGCACGAAACCCAAATAAAGTGAACAACAAAGCAAAAATGTAAATCAGCTGATAGCCAAGGAAGAAGACCGACCAGGGCTACCAACTTATGAACTTATAGTTATCTTTAACCTTAATTTTCTGTACTTGTAAGTAGGATTAAGTTTTTAAAGAAACACCCTGTATGGTTTGTTATCATATACATTTTATTAATTTTAAAAAGTTGTGCTATATATTTGGAATAACCAAAGGCCATATTGGTATATAAATAAGAATAAAAATATAAAATAATCTCCTATCACAAAGCTAAATACAATCCACCGAGCCATTTACGACCTGCCTCACTGATTCTGTTTATGGTGACTAATCCCTACGTAAAACAGCGTAAGGGGAACTCTGAAACTATGTGATCCATTGTTTGGATAGACTCACAGCAATCCCATGACTGACCTAGAGGCAGCTACCATACTTGTCTCTTTGATTAGTGCCTTAGTATAGAATATTAATAATAATATTGAATAAAATGGTCAGTCCCTTGACCCAACTGAATCTGTTATAAATAAAAGTATCATTTTACATGCAACTTTTAAACATAATAAATGGTTCCAAAGAATTTCCATAACATTTCCCCAATATTAAACACTAAACAATTAAAACTTCGAAAATTACCAGTTTGATTCCAAAAATATCTTTTTTTTTTCTTTTTTTATAACTAAAAAACTAGTCAAGTTAGAGACATGCTGTTTTTACTAAAATATTTTAAATCGTAAGTTACATCTTTTTTGACAATTTAATCAAACTAGTTAGAGCCATTTTTGAGAAAATTCAATTTTTGTATGTTTTTTGGCCAAACAAATAATAAAAACACTAAAATAAAAAAAAAAAGAAAAACAGAAAAAATGGCCTGGAGATATTGGCTTAATATTCCTACATACAAAATTTTATTAAAATCTATCCACCATTCGTTTGGTCTCCAGCGGACGGCACATAGACACATATAGAAAAAAAGAGAAAAAAAACAATTTTTAGGGTTCAGTGGACCCTAAACTTGACTTTTAGGCCAACTTATAAAAAATATTTATTGGACAATACTTACTCTAAGCTAACGCAAATGGAAGAAAGTAATAGACGTACAAATGGGAGAAAGTAATAGACGTATAAATGGGAGAAAGTAATAGACGTACAAATGGGAGAAAGATATATTACCTAATAAATAGTATTATTATAGTGTTATCATACTAAATAAAGAACTATTGCAGCTTATATCTTTACAAAAACACTCCGACACAAACATTTATCTCAACAAAGAGCAAAATATATGGCTCATGTATAATTCATTGCTTGTTCTATCTTACCAATGTACCTGTTTCCTATATTTAAACGTTTCCTAACGTTTTGTATGAAAATAATAAGAGTTTTATGTGCATTTTAAATTAAGTAGACCACATAAATATTGTATAGTAGGCCTACAAACATTTTGTAAATAACAGACAGAAAATTTTAGTAATACTTTTAACATACATGATCCAAAAATAATATAAATCACGAGATCTATGGAACCAATGAACATATTTTGATGAAATTAGAAGGGAAGTTAGCTTGTGTATCGTAGAGAAACTTTAAAAAATGCTTTTTTGAAATTCTATTCTTAAGGGGTATAAATAGTCCCTAAAGATTTTACTTTTACCTTAAGAGTAACATTGGCATTAATTTAATCATTTATTTAAAACATCTGATTAAAAAACATAAACGTTACGCAAAAGCTTGGCTATTGTTCAGTCAATTATACTAACTCTGACATAATTGCTATAATTTTCACCTCCTTAGAGTACACTTATAGGCTTTTATTGACTATAAAAAAGTGTTATCATCAAGAATTGTAGCATGCCGAGCTTTTAATTGATGTGATGGTTTATAAAGAACCACGGAGGAAAGGGTAAGCAAGTGCAGAGAGCCAATACATAGCGAAGTAAGGGCTGTTGGCCAGTCATATACATATACCATATATGTCTGGCCATATATATATATATATATATATATATATATAGATATATATATATACAATCATATACACATATATGGTAGGTAAATTGTTAATAATGTTAAATTAAACAAATTATTATTACTTTTAATATACGTATAGGCCATACATATTTTTAATACACTATTACAAAACTGATAATATATGGGCAGTTATCGATAGTGACAGTATCTAGACAGTGGTATTTATTAATATCTAAATACCCAAGTCATATACTACAAAGGTATATTTGAACTGAAAATGTTGTATGATATCCAATACCTTTTTCAAACTGACAGTACATAAATAGGCAACTTAAAGTCTGTCGTAGGATCCCTAATTAGTTGTATGGCAGCTATAGGTTATGGTGTATGTTTGGTACTAAAAACATTTAATTCAAATATTTGAAGTAATTATAGTAATAAACTTAAAGTAAGTTTATTAGTGACATATAACTAAATTTTAAAAATAAATACTATTCTTCTAGAAATGATATATTGAAGGCAACTATTAAGTCCATAGTTAAACTTTAACCTACAATTTTATTGCAAACACCATTGCACTGAACGTCTAGCTAGAGACAGAATATTTATTTAGAAGTCTTTGTGTTTATTTGGTGCACTGTGTTTCCATTTTAGGTTAGTGCTCTATTCACAGTTTACAACGTCTAACTTTACAAATGCTAATACTTCGTGTAATAAAACTATGTAGACTGTCGGTCGACCTGATTTACAATGTTCTATCTGGAAGTTTTATTTATTTACTTATTGTGAAGGTCTATAAGTTCTATATCTCAGGGTCCTGTTAACTTTATTTCTTAAATACTACCAAACCTAGAGCAGATATTTCTTGTTATTGAAGGAAAATATTAAAAATATCCCGTAATAGGTTTTGTAATAAAATAATTATATTGCTGGAAAATATGTTGTCCTGTAGTAGTAATACAAAACAAATAAATAAAAATGAAATTCATATATAGGCCTATATATTAGGTTGTTTTTATGTTTATTGTCCTGGAGTATAAGCACATTTCTGACGATCCTTAAAGGTACATTGAGGAATATAAGATGTTTATCTTGATTCCATAAAACATTTAGAGCTCCATTAATCCACTTAACCTATAATGTATTTAACCTATAAACCATCTTCTTACCGTTATAAAATCAGCTAAATTGATCACTCTTAGGAGTTGAGTGTCTGTAATAACAAACTGTATAATGTGTATAACTATAATGTGCCCTTTTTTCTTTTATAATGACGAAATTTTTTTATTTATATTTTAACTAATTATTAGAGTCCATATTGAAAAGCGAATGGTTTCATTAATAGATTATATTTTTTTGTAGTGGTTCCGGGTAAAAGGTTATTATCTATCCACCGTAACGTACGTGATTCATTTAGTTTAATTGATTTAAAATAATATTAAAAATTAAGAAAAAAACTATTATCATCCTAATAAGTTTGCAAGTCCATAGTAAAAAGTTGCAACTAGTTTCCTCAAATGCTTTGTACACTCCGGTAAAGCAGAGAACAGTTACCGCTTCCCTGATGAAGCGAAGTGCAAACGACTGAGCTCAAACAGACAAAGACCGTGAGAGAGTAAAATAAATGACAACCTTTTGAATTGACACATTCATGGTTGAGAACCCCTTTATCTTTAGGGGTATCTGATTGAACTGACAGAGGGACGGACGAACCTTTGACACAAGGTGTTGGACTGTTGATCAGTACATGATAGTCTAATTTACAACTTAAACAATTTAACGAATGGTCGATTATTCTCAGTCGATAGTGTCGGTCTATATAGTGTTCCAAACTGTTGGTCAATACATTCTAGTCAAATTTACATATTACCACAGTTTAACGATTGATTGATTATTCTCAGTCGATAGTGTCGGTCTATACAGTGTTCCGGACTGTTGGTCAATACGTTCTAGTCAAATTTACATATTACCACAGTTTAACGATTGATTGATTATTCTCAGTCGATAGTGTCAGTCTATACAGTGTTCCGGACTGTTGGTCAATACGTTCTAGTCAAATTTACATATTAATACGGTTTAACGATTGATTGATTATTCTCAGTCGATAGTGTCGGTATATATAGTGTTCCGGACTGTTGGTCAATACATTCTAGTGAAATTTACATATTAACACGGTTTAACGATTGATCGATTATTCTCAGTCGATAGTAGTCGGTCTATACAGTGTTCCGGACTGTTGGTCAATACGTTCTAGTCAAATTTACATATTAACATGGTTTAATGAATGATCGATTATTCTCAGTCGATAGTAGTCGGTTTATACAGTGTTCCGGACTGTTGGTCAATACGTTCTAGTCAAATTTACATATTAACACGGTTTAACGATTGATCGATTATTCTCAGTCGATAGTAGTCGGTCTATACAGTGTTCCGGACTGTTGGTCAATACGTTCTAGTCAAATTTACATATTACCACAGTTTAGCGATTGATTGATTATTTTCAGTCGATAGTGTCGGTATATACAGTGTTCCGGACTGTTGGTCAATACGTTCTAGTCAAATTTACATATTACCACAGTTTAACGATTGATTGATTATTCTCAGTCGATAGTGTCGGTATATACAGTGTTCCGGACTGTTGGTCAATACGTTCTAGTCAAATTTACATATTAACACGGTTTAACGAATGATCGATTATTCTCAGTCGATAGTGTCGGTCTATTTGGTTTTCTGCATCGTTTGTGAGCACACGTTAGTCATTTACATTTACATCTGAAAATGGTTTAACAATTGTAGTTTGTAAACGTTTAGTAGATAGTTCCTTTATAATATGTTGAGGTAGATAGTTTTACTATATATTTTCCACTGGTGTAGTTCAATTTCCAGACTATATTACAAACCTGAACCTGCATGGAGCAAGGTTTACCATCTTCCATTCAGAGACTGGTAATTTTCACGCAACATGCAATAGCCCGTTGCTATCGTCGTGAAAACTACTAGAGAAGTCTTGGGTCCATGTTGGGTGGTAGTCAATGTCCGCATGCTGTTTAGGAGAGGGAATCGATTGAAAATCAAACCAATACTACGTGGTTTGGATACCAAATAAAGCAGTACGTCTTTTAGTTGCCCTGGCTATTAGGATATTAATAGAAATCTCTTTCTGATCATTAGTAAAACTTAATTAGTAACCTGACTACACAAATCACCCTCACTCAACGACACTCGTACACAAAAGATCGTCGTACACCCTCACTCATCGACACTCTGAATGTAGTACACTACAACGGTACTATCATTCATTATTGCCTTAAAACACTCCCAAAAGTTTGTCGGCGTCTTATATCTGAGAATAATCGAAAAATGCTAGGTATACGAAAATAAACAGCATTGTACAAAAAAATATGCGTAGTTACAACATTCCTCTGTTCTTTTATATTGGTCCAACGTTCAAAAAATCTCCTACACGGTCAAGTCTCCTCAGGGGGTTGGCCACAGCCCAACCAATCATGCTGGTATTGGCATTTCACTGTTCCACCACTCCAGGCCATAGTTTGGCCTTTTCAGACCTGGCGTTTCAATTAAATCATGGTTAAAACTACCCTTAAGTATCTCTGTGGGCTAAAATTACAAACACATTTGTATGTTTTCAATACATGTAATACGATACTTCATTACTAAAAGCAGTTAAAGTTTTTAGGCTTAAATCAAAGATTATAGGATTTAAATCAAATTATTTAAATTTACATACATAACCCCCACTCAGTAATATGTATCTCAAAACAATTATCAGGGAATTTCATAAAGGGTTTAAAAAAAATCATTATCAAGGAAAATTCTTTTCATAGCATGGTCAACATAATTTTACAACGTATATGAACACGTTAACATTTTTTTTTAAATTGCTATTTCATGTGTTGTACATGGTACAATAATTTGATAATTTGTTCAAACAACTAATTTTGATTCAGTCTAACGGTTTCTGCAGAGATTGTTGAATATTTTGTAAATCTTTTAGTATAAAACTAATTAGGAGTTTACAACGCGCAATTTAATTCTTGATCAAATGCAATTTGTTTGAAAATTCTGTTTAGAAATAACTGGTTAGTTTGGACACGCGTGATCATATGTCAGGTTCGGAAATATCATTGTTCTTATGGGATTAAAACCAACATGACCGACAGCCTCATCTTATTTTTTTAAATGATATGTAATTATTTATGCTTATGAATATAATATTATAAATATTTTTAATACAATATTATCATTCTACAGGAACATCATGTTTTTCTTTTAAGAAACTTGTTTTCCTGTATTTAGACATCAGCATAAAACTTACTCTAATATCAATAGTAGATCTTTAAAAACGAATCAGACACTTAAAAGTGATAAAACAAAACAAAACATTTTATAAGAGACGGTCATTTAGAGAAAGTAAGTTATTTTTGTAAATTTACTTTACACTAAATGACTGTTAACGTTATCTTAACTGTACAAACATTATAATTCCAAAATGTAAACAAAAATGTGGAATAGACGATATAACATTGAAAAATCCTTTGTCCTGTGTCTCTAGATCTTTAATAATAAATATGCAATATTTTATTGAAGGAAATGCTGATCTCTACTTTAACCTTACTCTACCCATTCATTGCCCATAGGCTTTCAATCTGTGCAGGTATCTTATTAGACATAGTAAGGGGGAGAAAATGTGAGGGGGAGTACATGGTGAATATAACTGGTAAAACAGTCAAGGCCAAGATCCGAACCTGCACTATCTCCAACTCAGTTTCACAGTCCTCTCGTCTTAGACCACTCGGCCACCGACTCGCTCTGTAGTAATTCGAATGAACTCAACCTCTCAAGGTCAACCGGGTGGAAATATTTTTCATTTATTTGATCCACTTATGATAGAAATGAAGTAAAAGTTTTATTTATAAATAATTATTAATGAATAGCCAAATGTTTGACTAACACTAAAAGAGTTTTCTATATATCTGTGGTCAAATGTTTCATAATTATTAAAATTCCAAGAATAGGGTGGTGCATAAGGATCTATTAGTGGTGGGTGAACATGGAGTTTCATGGTTGGGAAGTAACTGTAAGAATTTATACGCCTTGTTGGGAAAGGAGGATAAAATATCTCTTCAGTTATATATATATATATATATATATATATATATATATATATATATATATATATATATATATATATATATATATTCATTTAATTGTATATTAACTTCAAACATATAAAATATAAGACATCTTAACTTTGTCGCAGCAAGTATTTTTCCCCACCTACTTAAGTAGATATAATTTAAATGAAAAGAAACACTATTTTATAAACAAATTTAAATTACATGTACAGATTAATATAAAACAGCTGATTTTCTCTTATCCTTTACATCTAAGGAGATACACCACGTTTGTTTGTTACAAAATAAAGAAAAGAAAAGCTCAAAAGCAATACGTTGTCACAAAGTGCCCCTGGGAAATTCACCTCCTCAAGTGATAGGAACCAGAGGTATTTATTTTTAAAAGGAGTTTATCCACAATGTTAGTCATTGTTTGTAAGATTGCTATGTACTTTTTTATTAGAAACAGTGTTAATATTTTTTATAAACAATGTGTATTTTGTGAAATTCATTTTGTAAATTACAAAAATAAATAAAGCTGCATTTCATTTAATTTCTATACAATACCCGGACCTTCACCACCTGTCATGGACACCACAGAATTTTAGCTAAAAGTGTAGACTATTTGCTTGAAAGTAATTCCAATACTGTGGAAACTTGGGCATTTTTTGTTTAGTTGGTTTAATGTTTGAAATTCAAATTCCAATACGAAGTAAATTTTTAGTTTCTTAAGAATACTGCCTGTGAGTTATTAAGCTCTAGATGGAAATGTTCTCTTTTTAAAAAGAAATGTAATTTTAATTTTATTATAAGTTTTATTATTATGGACTATGACCATCTAAAATAATTTTGTGGTTTATGTAATATAGTAATAATAATAATCTTTATTTACATTACTAACAAAACATACAATGGTAAAAATAAACTAGGAAATTTAGCTAATCACTTTCACAGTTGTGTGATTAGCATGAACATTAAATTAATTACAATTATAAAACAAGTTAGTCAGTCTACTTATATATAATAACAGTCAACAGCGCCGGTCTCCTTGGTGCTGCTGCATGCTGACGCTTATAATAAATAATAATAATGAAAATTGTAATAATATTATTACAATAAATTTATGTAATAATAATAAAGAAAATAATAATTGAAAATTCAATATTTAGTAAATATGGGAATGGCCTTTCATACAATACTTTATTTTAGAATCTGTTTTAAGTTGTTAAATTCTTAACTAATACAATATGACAAATTTTATTTTATTAAAATTTCTTAAGGTCAGCAACAAATTTCAAACACGTATTTTTATTTCTATCCAATGAAACGGTAAATTATTTATTTTACTATCCATTGGTAAAACGTCGATCGTAGATATGGACGAATATAAGAAGAAACTGAGTGTAGTCATTGTTACTAAATAAGGTCAACTGTTCCTTACAAAGAGCTATTTATTAATATTCAATTGCCAGGGCAACTAAGAGGCTAACAGCTTCACATGGGATCCGAAACACGTTGTATTGGCATGGTTAGCGATACTTAACAAGCATTTACTTAGTCATCTCCTTTAATTAACCATCATCTGGACCCCAACTACCACTAAAAAATGGATACCTCAAACTTAGGATATTCTCATATAACTATGGATATTCTCATATAAACTGAGCATATCAATCTGAATAAACATTAAATTGGTCAATTCCCTTAAACAAAGTGTTGACGCAGTGGAAATCTCATCACAATACAAGACACATGGTACAAAGCTTATTTAAGTGTAATTGGTGTTTTTTACACTTGTATTCACCTCTTGTGTAACATGGTCTCTCTCTTAGTTATCAATTAAGTACACTGCTACCATTTATATTATTTATTAAGACGCCGATCGTCAAGATATTGGCGAATATGAAAGGCGAATGAGTGTGATGAACGAGTGTAGTCATTTTTACTAACTAAGATCAACTGTTCCTCAGAAAGAGCTGTTTATTGATAGCCCAATAGCTAGGGCAACTAAGGGACCTACAACTTTACGTGGAATCTGAACCTTGCGTATTATTTTCTACAAGAACTTCAACCACATAAAGAGAACATTGTGCAATATTAGCACTAGATCCTTCAATAAGTTTGTATGTTAAATAGAACTCAGTCTTTATACAAAACAGACAAAGCCCCTTGGGAATTCATGTGTTTTTAGTACTGTGATTAGTTTATTGATAAACTGAAATTATTGTATAGTATTTATATTTATATGTTTACTATATTTTATTTACATATTTAACATTATAACTCGTGTGTTAAACTAGGGTTAAGATAGTGTAGATATGGAGGTGTAAGCGTGTGGCCTCTAGTTGTTTGACCACTAGAAGCTTTATGTTTAGGCTAAGTGACTAGACATATGGGTCCCTAAACAATGTATGAACATAATATTAAAAATTCCACTGGTGTAAATAGATAAACATTAAATAAAAAAGAAGGTCACACTATACTTGTATGTATTCGAAGGTCAGCGTTGTGTTGGGGAGAGTGATCGGACGCAAAATTCCGGGGTTGGTTGGTCCCATTTGTTTTACTGGGATACTATGAGATCCACGGGGGACACCCAGGTTTTTGCCGTTTGAGACTAAGGGAGGTTTTGGGACCAAGATAGGTCTTTAGTAAGTTGAAATAATTTAATTTAACCGTTTCTTTGATTTTCAGCTCTGGCCACACAGCGTGTTTTTTTTAACTAGCCCAGTCGAGATTTTAGAATTACGTTCGATTATCGATTTATAATCGAACCCTGTATTTCAGGGTACGAATTGTAATCTAGATAAGGTCAGTTTTATTGTATGTCAATAACGTTTTTTTAAGGTAATCTTTATACTTTTGGCTCGTTTAACTGATTCAGGCTTCATGGTTGCCATTAACATGGAAAGTACTACAGAAATCTGGTATGTCCATTTTGGATGGTATTCCGGGTATTTCAGACAAATACCACATGGTTCGGATTCCACGTAAAGCTGTAGGTCCCTTGGTTGCCCTGGCTATCAATAAATGGTCCTTTCTGAGATAAGACAAACTCTGATAATAAGATGACTTCATACAGTATCCATACTCATCCTACACGTCAGTAATTATTCATATGTACCTTAAAATACACGACTACAAAATGTCTGCGTCCCCAATCTAGATAAATGATAAACATAATGAACTCACATTATTTTTCATACGGGGGGTTTTCACGGAAAATGCCACATATTTTGACAGCGTTATTATTTTAAATTAAATGGCCTCTTTGTGGTTAAAACTCGTTCTAGCAGTTGATTTTATAACGACAAACTGAGCTAATCTAACTGGGAAATCTACCTAAACGCGTGAGTTCACCCCAGCAGCTGAGCGGACTGACAAGTACAACGATCAGGAGACAACCTCTACATCAAGTACTGATTAGAGACATCAGGAGGGGGGACGCTGCTGAATTCAAACATAATTTGCTAGTTATTACAGAAGAATGGACTTGGACATATAATTTATTATCAGTTAAGACACATTTCTCTTTTCATCTACGTTAATGAAAAGAATAATGTATTTCTAGCATTCATTGTGTTAAAAAAATTAAATTAATAATACTCTACGAAGAGTTAAAAGGAATAGTTAAAATATTTAGACAAATTAAAAATGGATAAAATAATAAAATAAGTTAGTATTCAACATTAAAATACTGAAAACTAGTTATAATACATTATCTACTGATTACATTTACATCCCCTCTCCATTCTTGTAGTCCAAGAAAAGCTCATCTTGCGACTGCCCCCACTCCTGACTTGTCAACCTTGCGACTGCCCCCACTCCTGACTTGTCTACCTTACGACTGCCCCCACTCCTGACTTGTCCACCTTGCGACTGCCCCTACTCCTGACTTGTCCACCTTGCGACTGCCCCCACTCCTGACTTGTCCACCTTGCGACTGCCCCCACTCCTGATTTGTCCACCTTGCGACTGCCCCCACTCCTGACTGCCCCCATTCCCGACTTGTCCATCTGATTATTTATTATTATTACTCATTATTCATTAGAAAGAATGCTATTTTCAAGATAAATGGGAGGAAAATGAATGTGGTGAGTGTAGTCATTGTTACTAAGGTTGACTGTTTCTTAGAAAGGGCTATTTATTAATAGCCCAGTAGCCAAGGAAACTAAGGGGTCTACAGCTTTACAAAAAATCCGAATCACGTAGTGTTGGTCTGATTTTGAGCAATTGAAAGAATGACATTCAAAATGTCTTCACCTTGACAACAAACCTGTTTTAAGCATGTTAAGAGCTTAGATGTTTCATTATTTCTTAAACACTTTTTTAAGAGCTTAAAAAGTTGTTGGAAATTTATTTGAAAATTGTATTTACCCCCCTACATTTCTCTTCCAAAACAATCTTACATCAGTAAAACATTTTTTTAAACATCATTTATATTTATTAGATATAACACATTATAATAATAAACACAAACCGTACAGATGAGATAGAACAGCATGTTTAGCCTGCTGATGGTAAGATTACAATAAAATATAAGCACACTGTAGCGAAGCTTGCTCTTGAGGAAAGTGCCAACTACTCGACGCTAGCGAACCTAGTGGTCGTATCACAGAGCTGCAGCATTTATCCGCTAGGAACCCGATTGTTCGCTATACCACCGCTAGGATCGCTAGTATCACATGGTTGGCAAGTAATACGGCTGAGCTTCACTACTATGTGTTTACATTATACTGTGATAAGATTGTATGTCTACTGTAAGGCTGCCGACTTTCAAACTGTGACTTGGTAGTTTGTGAAAAGGCCACCTTAAACCATGTTCTGTCCTTAAACATAAAAACTTTGTTTCTGAGATGTTTGTTTTGGTGTCATAGACACGTAAAGTTCCCGACATGAGAGATTCTTGCTTTAATAAACAATTACATTATCATATAAAATCTGAGTTCGTCCTAGACATGAATACATTTCTGTACATAAAGGCTCACATTTATGAAAGTCTAAGACAAGAGAAAACGATGTTTTCTATTTATTTTAACAAGTATAAGTTATTTTTAAATTTTCCAATTGTATATCAGTTCACAAAGTGTTTATAAGGTTTTTTATAAGAAGTTCTTATCTTCGAGAATTTAATGATCAAAACTTCCATAGTAAGCTAATCCCCTCTTTACTAAAATCTAGAGCATCCTATAAGGGCGCGACTTTCAAAAAGGTTAATATTATTACATAAATTTGTTAATCCAGAAATGTTTGATTATTACGTATAAAAATATTTTCGAATACGACTTTATAAAGATTTCAGTGGTATCATTCAATTAAAATGAAAAATAATGTGAACACAATTAGTTAAAATAGATTTTAGAGTTTCTAATGGTGAGAATATTTTGACAATTTAATAAAATTAGATTTATGATTTAAACTGAAATGTTTTTTATATGTATTTATATGCTGTAGGTTACACCACAGAGAATAAATAAACCGAGGTCGTGTCTGAAAGTGCACCAATGTGTTGGCAGGACCAGTACGTTTTCAGTCCATTCCCTAAGCTACACAAATCCTCAAGGATAAGCGTACTAATTATTACTACATATGTATAAAGATGTACAATAGTTGTAATATCTACATAACGACCACTGGAGGCGTTCACTTTGGCCAAAAGAAATCGACCTATGTTTTATTTCTGTGTGCTTACGCGCAGTAAAACGTTCTTAATGGATTTTACTTAGTGTTAAAACGCTCGATATGTTTTAGGCTCATATATTATACATGGGCACAACAATTATATTTTACTTAGTTACCTATCCAGATGAAGTAAGTGGTTAAATATTTTTCATGTGATTCCATACATGCGCACTATTATCTTATCACTCTGTGTGGTAATCGGTTCTCTTAATACCAACATGGTGTCCGCTAAATTGTTGCTATCAACGCGGACACTACTAGAGGATATGAGGGGTGAATGAGTTTGATGGGTGTAGATGAACGAGTGTAGACGATGTGGTTGATTAGGATCGAATATTCCTTAGAAATAGTAAATTATTACTCATTACTAGCCAGGAAAACTAATATACCTACAGCATACGTGGAATTCAACCCACGTAGTATTAGTCTGATTTTCAGCTAACAAACCTGACACCCAGTTTTCTTTCTATTACCACCCAATATGGACACACCAAACTTCATTAGTAGTGTCCGTGTCGATGGAAACCATTGAGCAGATGCCATGTCAGTATTAAGAGATCTGAGGATAGAACCTATCGAAACAATCTCCACAATTCTTTTTTTGTTTTTTATAGAAAAGGAGAGGCCGATCTCCTTCTAAACATTACTCTGCCCATTCCTCATAGACACTGTGCATTTTGTAGATTTTTAAAATTATTATTTTTATAATGAACATAAAATTAGTAAAACAACTAGCGCAAACGTATATTGTATGATAAAACACAGCTACTTACTTTAAGAGAGGCTAGTATTGTCGGCCATCTTTTATATATTCTTTTTAAGACCAATGTTAAATGGTTAAGTTGATATTAATTATATTTTCCGATAACTTTTAAAAATATTTGCCATTTCCTAGATATTTTGATGAAAAATGTAAATTTGTTATTTTATTAAAATTTATATTGTGATGTTGATCACACAGGGCTTAAAAATATGTTTTTTCAAGAATTATTGAACATTGGAAAATCCTAAAAAATAAATAAATTAGCGATAAATTTCACTAAAATCACTTGCTTTGTACTTGATACAGATTAACAACAAACTTCCTATGTTTTTATAATTTAACATGGATTGATGTTTAAATAGTGGCGAATGAAATAAATTGTAACAAATCATAGCGAAATAAAAAAAACAATTCTACCACAATAAAAGATGTAAATCACTGAAAGAGCAATGTATGTTCTGTGTAACAGCTTTATACAGACATAAAAATGTAACATATGTTCCAACATTCCCTTACACACAAATAAAATGTAAGAGTAAACGCATTAAAGCTCAACTTTAGGATCTCAACTTGTAATATTTTATTCAGTTTTACGACAAATTTGAATTAAAATTTCCCTTTCATCTTAATTACTCAGCAAGGCTGAAGGCAATCCAAAAATATACCGTCTATTAACTACTTCTAGACTAATGAATTGTACATTAAATTTTATAAATATTCTCAATTAATTACCTACAATAGCCACGGGATATCTTGAGCTGTGGCTTACGTCACGATTAGTGTCGGGGGAAGGGGATCTCTACCAATGAACAGCGTTTAGCGTGCTACTGAAATTGCTGTAAACATCAACTCACCACGCCCACAAGTTACCTTTTTCATAACACAACTCCCATATGATTACTCACTGATACTCGTATTTATTTACAATCATATTACTTGGTGTTATGTGTTACCATGTTATGATTATAGGCCATTATTATCTTTATCTAAACTTTATTGAGAAAAATAAAATCATATAGAATACCAAATTATAAAACACTAGTGAATTTATAAAATGTAGGTTATGTTAGTAAACAAGTAATGCACATGTTTTGATTGTATGCAGTCCGTAATTTAATCTTATAATAAGAAACTCATTTACGTGAATGACTTTCTGAACATTATTCCATTGAAGTTAATATTTAAATTAGAAAATATGTGGCTAAGTTATTAAATGCATAACAACTAATAATTATTATAAACAAAATATGCACTATTTGCAATAGCAAAAACGTTTCCAAAAAAAAAAAAAAAAAAAAAAAAAAGGCAGCGACACTCTACTCTCCAGTCAGCTGATCAGCAGCGGTAGTCAATGTCTGTATGTCAGGTTAGTACAAAGCCACGCATGCGTATGCCGTATCCTTCCCCTCCACTAACCACCAAACACTTGAAAAGTAACGGTTTTGACATTTCAAGATATTCCGTAGCTACTGTACAGTTATTTGTAAATGTATTATTTTTTAAATTACTAAACTCACTTTCATTATAATATTAACCTAGCAGTTAATTTATTGAGTTGAAATTAATATCTCTACTTCAGACAGAACTAAAAAATAGAATTAAATAAGGGGACCAAAATTTAACAATAAAATACTTCAATGGGGCTCTATACATAGTTAAGTTAAAAGATAAATAATTAAAACCTGTCTGCAGCTTGAAGAACGTTATCTAAAATAATTATAATATTCATTACCGTGTTACTTTATTGTCACTAACTATTTTTAATTACTGTTTATATAATTTATTTAAATTGCAAAAATATTGTTGTGTAATTTTGATAGAACTTTGACCAATTAGTTTTAACTGTAATAAGATGAATTATATCTTTATGTACTATAATGTATTAAGTAAAATGGCGTTTGCCGTGGAAATAGATAAATAAATATCTATATTTCAATTTCATTGAAGTTAAGGTGGGCCACCATAATTTCTCTAGTGATTGTTATCACTTGAAGTTTGTTTAATTATATACATTTTTGTGTCTTATATTATGTAATATACAGGGTGGCGCACGAAATGTTCCAACATTTGTGTGGTAGTATTTATTCCGGTTACCTATTATTACTGTGTTTAAAGTTGGCAAAACTATCAGCTGTTCATGGAGATTAGTTCCCTCTATTTCAGATTCCGTTATTACTGTTGCAAGATGGCTGACAAAGGAAGGTTGTCTGTGGATCAACGCATAAAGACTGTTTTGTTTTTAATAAAACAGAAAAAGTGCGGCGCTTACACAAAGACGGTTTCATGTTCATTTTCAAACTCGCTGGTCACCATAATTTAAAACTACTTGTAGACTTTATGAACAATTTAATAGTAATGGCTCAGTATTTGAGAGGAAGCCTTTCATAAAATGTTGAAGCTGTCAGAGCAGTGTTGGTGAGTGGGTCCAGGCAAGTCGACTAGGAAAGTGGCAGCAGATCTTCACATTTCTAGGCTATATGTGCAGCGAATTTCAAAAAAATATTTGCATTTGTATCTATACAAAATTACAGTGTTATTCAAATTAACAATTGACAAAAAAACATCAACTGATGGTTTTCGTAGAACGGGCTGTTAATCAAGACATATTGATTAACAATGTTTGGTTCTCAGATGAGACACATTTTCACTTAGACGGTGTTGTTTTGTTTATTACAAAATGAGTGTTTTTGGGCTTTCAAAAATCCACTCATGCTACAGTAAAAAGTGCATCATGCTCCAAGAATTACGGTATGGGCAGCCATCTCGAGCCATGGCCCACACCGTGTATAGCGAGCGTTATTTAGACATGCTACGTTATTATGTTGTACCTCAAGTTATCGCAAAAGGGTTTCAATTAGAGCACCGGTGGTTCATGCAGTATGGAGCCAGACCACACATGGCTAATGTTGTTTTAGACTTTCTGCATGAACATTTCAACCAAAATGTCATTTCAAACCGATTTCCTAATCGTTTTCCGTGTGGCCATAACTGGCCCCCAAACAGTCCTGATTTGAATTCGTGTGGTTATTTTCTTTGAGGATTTCTGAAGATCTTCCCTAAACATCCTAACACACTGATGGATCTGCGAGTGCTAATCCTTGAGGCATGTAACGAGATAACCGAGGATATGTGTCGCCGAGTCATAAATAACATATACGTTCGTGTTGAAGCAGTTGTCAGACAAGAAGGTGTCAACATTAACCATGTATTAGCCTCAAACTAACTTCCAGCTATGCAGTAGACAATTTATATCAAACTACTGTATTGCACTTACAATCAATTTTCTTTAACAAAACTAAATGTTGGATTATTTCGTGTGCCACTCTGTACATGCATGGTAATATTATTTGTTGTTTTTTTTGTTTTTGTTTCAAATAATCGTAAATGTTGTAGTAATATATGTATTTGTATTAAGACAATAATTTTTCAAATAATTATTCGGCCTTAGTTTGTAACAAAGACTACATTTGCTCATCTACACTCATCACACTCATTCGAAATCCATATTCGCCCATTTCTTGACAATCGGCGTCTCATGAATAAAATAAAAAAAAAATAATTGCTTAATTTTAACTAAAGAACAATAAAATTCAAGACACAATAAACATTTAAGTGGAGACGAGTGCTAATCACGCTACTGCCACTTGACAGTATATAAACCACTTGAGATCGCGGCTGTCAGGTACATGGTTTTATTAACATTCTTTCAACATTCCACAGATGAAAACTTAGCCACTCTTCTTACAACGGTGCGGGGATTACGTTCCTGGAATTCCCACTTTTATTCCCTCAGTGATGTATTTTAATCTACATAAATATTCTCTTCCATCCTTCTAGTGGGTACATTTCACCCACATTCCTCAGGAATTCCAGAATAGAAGAACAAAGTGTAGAATAGTACATTTTAATATGAACTAAACTTTGCTTTTGTTTGCCCAAAACATACAAAAATACACCTGTAGTAAAATACACCTGAATAAATTAATAAAAGTAAAAATCAGGTTATCAGCTGTATTATAAGTATCTTTCGTACATAACAGCCCCCTCCCCCACCTTTACAGTATTGAATGTGACGTCTGGTCTATACGTCCATCACACAGTATTCTATTACGTAGTTAATTGTATGACGCTAATGTCCTTCCCTTAAATGGACTCGCCCTAAGATCTATTTTCGAAATTTTTGTCACCCCTAAGTCCACATGGATTCGTAGAATTAAATCCATCTTATTTCCTCTTTTAACCAATTAAAGAATTTATGCTTCTGCATTCAAGGACTTGTACAAACTTAATATTAAAACTGTATTAAAACCTTCAGAAATACAACGTTTAGTTTTATATAAAGATACAGTACCTCATTTATTGAATTTGCAAATTATATAAAAAAGTGTGTGTGGCCTTTTTTCAACCTACTGTACTTTTAGGTTAAATTTTTAAGTTTTTCAAAATTTAGGAAATACAGCATTTTCTACTCGTGCTTAGAAAATTAGTAAAAATATATATACAATATGTAAAATAGTTTTAAATTGTTACTAACAAGAATTACTGAACAATTTAAAAGTTCAGCAATTATTTCTCAAAATTAAGTATCAGTATACAAGAAATGATCGATGTGCCTTTCATTTGATTCCAGCTGTTTACTAAAATGAAATTTTAGTCACTTGATTGTTTGTGAAACAGTTTTTTTAAAAATAATTCTATTAAAACTATTAAACACAACATATAGACAGTGACTCCACTCAACATGGACACATATACTTCTATAGTAGTGTCCATGTCAATGGCAACCATTGAGTGAACGTTGTGATAGTTACAATGCATGAATTGTGTCCAACTTTTTGTTTTGATAGAACAAGGTAAATAGATAGATTTATAATAAATATAAAAAATCTTGTAAAAAATGTATTTAATAATTATTTTTCTGCTTGACATAATATACTATTGTTCATGTGTAAATAAACATTACAGGGCTTTGCGCGCTGCTATAAGTGCTGATTATTTTAGGATGGGTTAGAAGGATTTGAATTGTTAAAGGATTAGAAGGTGATTTGTAGGATTATATCATGTCTTAGGTGAAAGACATCCATACAAGACTTCCTATTATTATTATAATTATTAATATTATAGCAGGTATACATCTACATAAAGAATTTAATAAGATGTCAGATAGTAATCCTATGTTAGCTAATTAAAAAAAAACCCTTTTTAAGTAAACTTGGCTCATTAAAAGTTTTTAAGAGAAGTAAAGTGCTAAGTTTGTCAACTGTGGAGCTACTTTAGTATTCACCCACTTTGGATATTTTATCAGACTAATCCATCTCAGACTTTAAAAAGTTTTTCATTTTAGTTTCATCTAATTTTTAAATTCTATGTCAAAGTTAAAAGAACATTATTGAATAAATATTTGTATAAATTTATTTTCAATATATTTTGAACACACTATGTTAATTGATATATTTAATATTTTTCTTAACGATCTTAGTCTATTGAACAGTTTCAAATTTAATTCAAATTTCATACGGTATAAATTTTACACCGGATGTTGAAAAACTAAAGAGTTTTTGATCAGCATACGTACACGAAGTATTTTCCCATAAACATAAAATACTCGTAAATCAATAATATATTCCACCACTCACTTTAAAACAGTCTAAGGAACAATTTGAAATTGACGAGGACAAATAGAAAATTGATCAACCCACTGTGGAATCGACAGTAGTTTCAGCTTCTGATCTTTCATAGCAGAGTTTAGTGGGTGGAGATGCTGAGTTTAGGTTTTTAATAAGTGCCCAGAATACTTTTGTATTATTAGAACCTGCACATTCAATATTATTTATGTACAATCTGTAACCAGAATCTTCACTGACTGGGCACTTTTGCAAATTCTTGTACCCCCTCTCTTAAGTCACTCAACGTTGACTTAAACTGTTTATGTAGTGTCTTTTTAAAGATTACCAGATGTTTCAATCTGCCTGTGAACCATTTAGGGAATTTACCATCATAGTCTTTTTTGAGAGGTGTACTTTTATTTTATGGATTTTTAGAGATTTTTACAAAACACTGCAAAACGCTCATTGTCATCCGAAGTATCAACTACTGTTGGATATTCAGATTTTTGACACCACTGTAATACAGCGCCAAGATTTCATTTTGAAAAGTCGTTTAGTTTTCCATTGGGTTGATGATGTTTTGTTTTAATACAATTTAACTCAACCTTTAGTGCAGGGTGATTTTTATCCAGAGGCAAAAAACTCCCCTATACTGCAGAAACAGTGACGTCAGAGTTTGTAGAGAAGGCTATGTCAGGATCATATTGTGGTAGATTTTTATGAATTTGTATTGTTTCGTTTTGAATATGTTAGTTCTATCAATCATATCAATCAAATTCTAAGATGCTTCGTTGGGGTTGGCGTGAGTGAGACCTTCCCAATTCGTATTTGGCTGATTGAAGTCACCAAGTATCATTAAGTTAGACATATTTGAAAGGTAGGTTTTCCTTTCAACTTGTCTAAGGAAAACCTACCTTTTGGCTTCCTTAGGCAAAGGATTCAAAATTCCTACCTTTTTGCATCTATAGCCGAATCACAAAAACTAGGATATTTATTTGAGGGATCTTGAGGTGGTATGTATGCTGCCCCTATTATTACAGGCGATTCACCTAATTTGATCGATACAGAAGTACACTCAACCCCATACGCTGAAGTGGTTATCAGATTGCAAGGTAAACTTGTCTTTACTGCAATAAGGACTCCTCATCCATTGTTTTTGTGCTGGTTTGTCTCTCACGTCTATAGATGATCTTATCTTATTGAATTGTTTGGATACCATTTCGAAATTTGATAGTAAAGCCATCTTCTCATGTGTTTTAGCGGGATTTTTGTTCATCTCTGAGACCCATTTAGATACTTAATTTCATAGGGTGTCCAATATCTTACAATCCTAACGTCTTCGATGATTTTATCAACAATTTTTTGAATGTCTCAAACAAATTTCTTATAAAGGATAATCTATTTCTAATAAACAAAACTGTATTATTATTGTAAATTTGCACTTTAAATCGTAGGAATAACTTAATAAAATTCAGTCGATTTAATTGTTATTTAGTTAGAAACAATGTTATAAATACCTTAACAACAAATCATTTTTCTGTTGAGCCAGTAAACAAATACAATCAATACAACTGCTCATGGCGAAGCAACACATCAATATAAAATAGCTCCTGGTGTAATCAGAATTCATCGCTTCGAAACAGTGTTTTTATTGGATGGTAAGTGATATCCGGAACGGTTTTCAATTGGAGACAAAATCATTTTCCTACAAGTTCCTGTAGTCACCACAACTGTATATACTTTATTGTGCTATTGTTGTAAACAGGAATATTTTTTGAAGGCCTCCAAGTTTTCTAACAATACTATACTATGGATCAATACACACGATGTACAATTTAGGTAGATTAAATGTTACATTAAAACTTAATACATTTCTTATCAAATAGTCAAGAGGAATAAGTTAATTTTCTAATGACTAATGTGAATGAATAAGAATAGGAAGAACTGGAATAAGCAATATAGGAGGTGTAATAGGTATAATGATAGAAGGGCTATAGTAATATGAATGAACATTAGTGGCAGTGACCATTCAAACCAACCAATGGTCACTGCTACTAATGACATAGTGGGTGGGGCTTGATACTTCACTGCCAGCCCGCAGCCTATCGTCTCTTAGTTGCCAATGCAACATGCAGTAGAATAAAACAGTGGGGGGAGAGTAGTTCTCTCTCTCACTTCCTTTACTCAGTCCATCTCTCTCACCCAGGTGCATTCAATAGGTCACTTTTTGAGTGGCATATATATAGTGAGGATAATGGCAGGCATTTGCTACAATAAAAATGTTTCTAAACCTTCATACCATATTATGATGATTATTTTATATGTTAAAGTTTGCACAAACTAATGACAAATTACAAACCAATGCGCCAATACTGAAACATTGAGTACCAAAATAGTCAGTGAAAATTAGATGAAAATCGATATGGAAAATTATATAAGTATGGAAATTATAGTTAGACAATTTTACTATTTAAGGAACTTTATTACAAAACTAGTTACGTCTCATTTTGAGATCTAAATAGACAATGTAGTTTAGGAACTAAAAACTAATGGACGATAAAAAAATATTAAAGACGATATTTTGTTTCTAGTCTTTATTATCTATAAGATTTGTGAATGTTAATTGTGAAAGGGTGTCAGTGAAAGAAATGTATTATTAAAATAAACACTTATGATGTATATTAGCGAAAATATAGATCGTCACAATGTTCTTGCTGATTTTTCTCCAACATTGAATAGATGTTAGTAAATACTGGAACTTTTCCCCACACGGTAGAGAGAACAGGTAGAAGCTAATAAATCGATGTTTATCTATGGTTAAGTAGATCTTCAGAGAATCTATGTATGATTTTGTCTATAAAAATCGTGATCTTGTTTAAAGCCGCTCAACCCTAACATTCTCTTTAGTTTTCCTCTAACTTTTCTCTAAATCAACAGATCTGCTCAATCTTGGTACACTGCCATCACAGACCATCCACCGACCCCGGCCGCCTCCAGTCACAGTTGGCCGTCAGGTTCTTGGCTAGACGGGCGATGGCAGCTACCGCAGCGATGTTGTGACTGTGGGAGACTCTCTTTGTGGTATGACCAGCATCATACCAGCTCTTAACCTCATGCTGTGGAAAAAAGGGTACCAAAATCTCAAAAATAGGGTAATTTTTCTTACATCAAAACATCAAAAAGGTATAAAAATGCATATGAATAATTATTTAAAAGGCTCTGACGTTTTCAAAATTTACAAACCTCCCTGTATGAATATATTCAGGGCATTTTGGAACTCTCTACCCGCCTGTTGAGGAATTATTTCTGGGCTAATAGCGAACCAAAATATGACGTTTAAATCGTCCGAAAGTCCATTTTGTTTTTTTTTCAAAAACGATTTTTCTTGGAACTCCTAAAATTAAAAATTTTGAAATTTTTGTTCATTCTAATAATAGTAAGGGGTCAAATTCTGTTATGTCCCCTGCTGTATTTTTCCACAACTATGTTAAATAATACAGAGAATGAATGAATGAAAAAGCTTTTAATTAGTGGCGAAGTTAGGACTAAAACGAGAAACTTAACCACGCACTAAAAAGAATTTTTAGAACAGTTTTCTTACCACATATAATACCATGTATAATACACATTTAAATTGCTGGCCATTCCAAATTGTCTAACAAGAATGACTTTTAAAAATATTGCTCGCATGAAATGTTTACAAAAGTAACTTTTTTTTTAGACAGTCTAAATACAAACCTAACGATACCTTAGTTTCTGGATCAAATAAAAAAAGTAAACGAGATATTACACTGTTTGTGGAGCACGACAGTACGCAGCCAATGTCCTACAAAAAACTACAGGATTTTTTTAAGGATAACCCAAACCTTTAGAGCCGACGACAGAGAAGGAAGAAACACAGGGTGCATCCAACAGTGCGCTAAATGTGTGTCGAGTATTATTCATTTAGCTAGCCCTATGCATATTGCAGTACCAGCTCCTCGTCACTTACTTCCTTACTCCCCTACAAATACTCAAGTATAAACGTAGTAACTATACAGCACATGAAGAAAGGTTTACATTAGTTAAACTCTACATCTAACTAGCATTGAAGCGTTCGTTACTGTCGTATGAAAGTGACCTCGCTTTTTCTTTTCTCTGTGGCCTGGCCACGCCTATTACAAGTTTGAAGCTGTGCAAATACATAAATCCCTGGTGATTTTTGGGATTAATTTTGTAGCTTTTTAATAAAATGGGTGGATTAGTGTTTTCGTAATAGTAATATAAATTTTTTAGTATCGTGATATTTTTTCCATCTGGTCGTGAAGAAAAACGCTAGTCTTAGTTCAGTAAGTATTGTACGATAAATAAATAATAAAAAAGGTTTTCTAATGCTAATAATTTACTCAAGCATATAATTAGATAATGAATACTGCACATACCCAACATGGGGTTTCTGGGAAATTTAACAACGAGATAACCGACATTCTTACGTACCTGGTGTATTCCATATTCGTAGGAAACTGTCATGGGAAAAAGCTGATGGTGATATCTGGGTTCATCAATTGCTTCCTTAATGTTCTTGCCCTGCCACAGGTTTTTCATGATTATCTACAAGTAGAATGTCTTATTGTTGAGATTTGTACACACAAAACATATATGCTTTCAGTTTAGATAGTAGTTTAAGTATGTAGGTAACATGGGTAGTATAGTGGGATCGCTTCGATATGAAATTATATTGGAAATTATCTTGTACAATGAACGTTACTAGAATGTACCCTCGTCCAATACGAGGGTCTACCTATTGATTCTCCTTTTGAGCAAGGCTCCGTGAAAGCTCATTTTTTGTAACTACTGGCCGGTATTTTGACGGCAAGCAAAGGTTAATACCATTTATTTTCAAAAGGCTTAAACTCAGCATCTTGTCCCCAATCTTTATTCAGTTGATAAAATATTAGTTTAACTAGAACACGTAAAGAGTAGTTTAGTGGTGTGTATTCAGTGAACTTCTTGATAAGTTCAGAAAAGCCACAACGCTCTAGTTTGGGACCATGTTTTTTTTACAATTTTTTTGTCATTAACAGTAAGGTTCAAATCTATGCCAGCCAGCAGGTATTGTTTCTGCTGTATGTGCCAGAGATAACACCCTTCCACTCAAGCTTAGAAAAACAAAGTCATCTGGGTACTTGGAATATCAATTAAATAGTGAAATTGAAAAAATATATTAATATTATTTTGCTCAGAACTGACCGCAGCAACTTGTGTCGTGCTGGCGGTTCCTCCAGCAGCACCCAATACCAGTCTTACGTCTCCGTTGCGATCCAACACCACCGTTGGACACATGGACGATAGTGGTCTCTTCCCAGGCTGGATAAAGTTCGCCTCAGTGGGTTCAAGCCCGAAGGAGTTGCGTTTTCCAGGCGTAGAAAAGTCGTCCATTTGATTGTTGAGCAGAATGCCAGTACTGGTGGAAACAAATTTGCTGCCAAATCTAAAACACGAACCAAACGCATGATTATAAATTAAAAACTTGGTAGTTTATTAGAAAGATTAATTCCCTTTTCATATAACCGACCATAGCATTATAAATAATGTATATTTTTTTTTTAATAAGGCAAAGCAATGTACTTTTAATGAAGCTGTAATAACAATGTACAAACTAGTTTTAAGTAAATATACAATTAATGTTGAGTATAGGATACATCTGCAGAAGATTCCAAATCGACGCAAAAGTAAAATCAAACAAAAACTAAAATTACAAGTTTAAACCAGTAATGAACTATATCTAAGAATATATATGTCTTAATACATTTAGTTCATAAACTTGTTAGACAGTTTCTTAAATTTTTTATCAATTTCAACAAATCGATCTAAACATTGTTGCGAAAAATCTCAAATAAAAAAACACTAAACAAAATTAATTACGAAATTAAAAATTCAATGTAAAAAATGCGTAACCATGAGACATGGGAGACGCGACCGATAAGTCAAATGCAGAACTGAAATTTCACCGTTGCAAGAACTTAACGTCCTTTGACACGATTCTTAAATGTTTAAAACTGACCAATCAGAGCAGGTACACTACCTTAAATTGTTTTCAGGCTAAATGTCCAACAAATTTGCTCGCTTTACAGGTCCATGTAAGTTAAACAAATTTTAAATACACTATAAAAATTTGAATTATAACCTGACCTAAGGTTAAGTGAGCTAGTGACACTGACAGCACTGCCGTCCGGTCCCACCACCATGACGTTGCTACATCCTTGATCCTCCTCACCGAAGTACTCTGCCCCGTAGTAGCAAACGTCATTCGAAGTCCAGCCGGGGATGATCTTCTTTCTAATCTTGAGGATATACTCGGGATCACTCATCTCGAAAAAGATCTGCAATGCAAATATACGTTGGAATCCAAAATACAACATGAATATTTTAATATTGTAGATTATATATGTATACCAACCAAGTGACAGATAGCAAACAGTAAAGTTGCAGTTTTTTTTTCTTCTAAGATTTGGCTGGAATAACGGTGCAAACTTAAAACACACTATCGAACTGAATGGTAAAATATTCCAGAAACAACCAATCATCCTTAAAAGAACTGGAACGTGTACAGTGACAATCAGGTCGTTGACCTATGAAAGTATTCAGACGTTACTGAAGGCGCTCTGCAGTAATTTGAGCTGTAATTACAATACCAGTACCAGTATTGTCTCGCTGCGCAGGACCAAACGTTGGCGCAGCACGGTTTTTCTGTCATAACCCTTGTATACGTACAGTAGTATTGACCCACCCACCAAACCATATGCATACAGTGGCATTGATCCACTCACCCTTCCATATATGAAGGTGGTATAGGCTCATTCACCTCCTATGCTTATAGTAACGTCTTACCTATAAATACCCTTACCACATGGGTTGGGGTTACAGTAAGCTGGATCCTGTGTGACTTATACTAGATATATGCTTATAGTAACGTCTTACCTATAAATACCCTTACCACATTGGTTGGGGTTACAGTAAGCTGGATCCTGTGTGACTTATACTAGATATATGCTTATACTCGTAGTAACGTCTTACCTATAAATACCCTTACCACATTGGTTGGGGTTACAGTAAGCTGGATCCTGTGTGACTTCTACTAGATATATGCTTATAGTAACGTCTTACCTATAAATACCCTTACCACATGGGTTGGGGTTACAGTAAGCTGGATCCTGTGTGAATTCTACTAGATATATGCTTATAGTAACGTCTTACCTATAAATACCCTTACCACATGGGTTGGGGTTACAGTACGCTGGATCCTGTGTGACTTCTACTAGATGTATGCTTATAGTAACATCTTACCTATAAATACCCTTACCACATGGGTTGGGGTTACAGTAAGCTGGATCCTGTGTGACTTCTACTAGATATATGCTTATAGTAACATCTTACCTATAAATACCCTTATCGTATTTGTTGGGGTTACAGTAAGCTGGATCCTGTGTGACTTCTACCAGATATATGCTTATAGTGACGTCTTACCTATAAATATTCTTATCACATGGGTTGAGGTTACAGTGAGCTGGGTTGTGTGTGACGCATACCAGATATCGGATTATACTGTTGTCCTTGCTATGAATACCTCTTAGAGGGTCATACGATCCATAAGACCATCTTATTAATACTATAAATTCTGTTAAGACGGACACTGGTAGCGGGTTCTCTTAGGCAGTGGGTTGAAACACAATAATTATGATTACAAACAGAAAATATGTACGACAATTCAAAATTATGTGAATGTAAAAAAATGTGTGCCTTGTATCAAACTTTAATAAGCAACACTGAAGTGTATCGAAGGTTCATTAGGTGCATTGTTGTAAATATGGTATTTGACTTTGTTATGAGTTCCAATGCTTAAAAAAAAGTTAGAAATATTTATACTTTAACCATACAAAAAATACCTGTTCAAGAAGGGTTCTGTTAAGAAATTCGGGATCCCCTAGGACAGTGCGGTAACCAAAGGCGTGTTTGAATGCCTCAATTATAAGGTGGGATCGTTGGTTTGTTGAATAGGCAAATTGAAAAACGCCATCCAAAAGTTGAAGAATGAAGGTTACCAGGATACCAGAGCCAGGGAGGGCGGCAGAATAGACAGTCATACCGTCAGATAGTTCGGCAGACACAGGAGTCTCCCAATTCACACTGGAAGCACAATAAACACAACAATTAAGTATGCAATTATACAAGGACCAGGGAAGGTAGCGCAGTAGACCATCATGTCGTAAGACAGTCGGTCAGTTACGGGACCCTCCCACATAAACATGAAAGTACATTAAACTCAATAACTAGGTTTATCATTTTATCTGGACATCCCATCAGTCGGACACCAGCATTCAGACAGTCGGGTAGTAAGAGACATACTATCTCATCCTGGAAGTACAATAAATATATGTACTAGGTTTCCCAGGATATCAGAGCCAGGGAGAACTTGGAAGTGGACCGTCATGCAGTCAGACAGTAGGGTAACAATGAATTATTAGGAATAACTTTGATAGTGAATCCAGTTTTACATTTACATTCAAGAAAATTAATTGAAACATTACCAATATATTTCATGTACAGCCCATTGTATTACCTTTTGTACACTATTTTTTAAGCATTCTAAGACACTTTTTATAAACCAGGTTGTTTTGTAATTTGCTTTTTAAATATTCAATTAATTTACTATATTAAATATTATATATATTTACTAGGGAAGGTTAGTAAAATAAATTGTGAGCTTGAATTTTATGGTTAAAAATATTAATTTCAATCTTACGATATCGAAATCTTTTTTACCATATATAACACTGATTTTAATACCTTATTTAAAAGTTTAAAGTATAAAGCAACTAATTCTATTCTCCCCTTATTATTCTTATTGTATTTAATCTGGATTGGTGTTTACTTTTATAACTTTAACGGTACTTTTTTATTTGTTAAATTAAGTTCACACAAAGGCTCATGATTATGAAGCTTAGGGTCTTACGCTTTATTTCTAAATAGGAAAAAGTCACAAAGTATTACTTTGTACTTATGGCAAAGTCTAAATAGCATTTTGACACAATGAAAAATTATGAAAAATCAAAATGCACACCAAACAATGAATGTTCGTATTTTGAGAAATTTTAAAATAAATATGCAGTGTTAATAGGAATGGTAAGAAACCTGTAGTTTTGCATGTCATACTCAGTGATGATTCCACCAGCCTTTTGTATGTCAGCTACAAAGTTCTTGGTAAGAGTGCCATTGTAGAGTTCTCCTGCCTTGAGGGGGCTGTCTGCAATAATCCGGAAGGTCTGGGCTAGTTTGGGCAGTTTCAAGAACTCTCCCTCTTTCGGAATACGACCACCAGTCGTATTCAAAATCGAAGCACTGTAGTCAAAAAAAGAGTTCGTAATATGGTTGTAATATATATATATATATATATATATATATATATATATATATATATATATATATATTAGTCAAACATAAAAATACATAAAGAAGTTCTAGTTCTGGAGATTACCAATAAAATGCAATTGAGCCATTCTGAAAAAAGAAAAAAATGAATCACGAATTTTTATTTATAGACTGGGATTTGTGGATAAAGATATTTATGATGGAGTAGATGTGACAGTTTCCAAATATTAATATTGTCTGATAACCTATAATTTATTTCAATTACGATACTTATCCTAAAGATGACGTGTACAAGCTATTCACACGTTAAAAATGTAACTGAAAGGGTCTTAAGAATCGTTATGGCTTCCAAGTGATCGTTTTACTGTTTACTATCTTTTTTATCAATATGATACTAAATTCCAAAGTTTTACATACAGGAATGACGTTTGAGATCTAATTTGAGTGTTAGTTTTATTAAACATTTTTGCAAGCCTCTTATTGACGGGGACTCCCTCCTTACAAAGTCGGATGGTCGGCTCGAATAGTTCCTTCCAAGGCAGCTTGCCAAACCTCTCGTGTGCTTCCTGATAGCCTTTTAATTCCCCAGGGACTGCTACTGCCAGAGGACCTGCAAAGGAAGTAAATAAAATATTGCCAATTATCGACAAGTTTCACTATTACTGATTTTTAAAATTGCTTAAAAATACTATTCATATTAGTCCACGTTAAATTATTCTTTTGAAAAATGTACTTTGCTGTTCTATTTCAAATTTAAGTCAGAGATGAATAAAAGTATAAGCAAGATAATGTAGTTTATTGGTTACATTTTATATTTACAGGTACATTTTTATTCATTCTCCAGAACCTAGAAGATGACAACCCGTTAATAGATTTTTTAAAGAGAAATATTCAAGGCGTTGAAAATCCAACCTATCTTTATTGCTAGAAATGAAAAGTTAACTTGATGTTAAATGTTATAATAAAGTAAAAAAAAACTATTGGATAACATTTTACCACACAAAAACTATTCGTAAACATAAACACTGAATGAAAAATAAGCTCTACGAGACTAACAAACTCAGTCTGAATCAAAATAACTTTTACTACATGAAAACGCGTGTCCTCAGTCTTACCCAAAGTAGATGATTTGTTGGAGTTAGCGAACATATCTCTAGTGGCGGCAGCAGGAGCCCTCTCCCTAGCCACAAGAGAGTAAGTCATGTTCTCCGTCCTGTTGTAGAGGGTCATGAGGAATCCTCCACCAACCCCCATGGAGGACATGACGCACACCCCTTCACACAGGAGAGTGGCTATGGCTGCGTCCACAGCATTTCCCCCTTTAGATAGCATTTCTCTGCCAACATTGTTTTGGTATGATTATTATCACGTAATTCCTACTTTTAACAAATTTTTACTGTTTCAACAATTAAAAAAAAGTTCAGGATTTCTTAACAGTTATATCTTGTTTTAAACATAGCCATTGAAGCAAAGTTGAGTTGGGTAATTGTACCTATCAATATAATTTATACATAATTTCTTAGGTTTTAATTTACATCTGTGACAATATCCTTTCAATACACGTTTTAACCCCTGTTAATAAATATACACAATTGCATACTTAACGGAACAACTGTGATTATATTCTAGATCTTTACAGGTTGTAAATAAATAGTTCCAAAGAATTGGCTCAAACTTTCTCACATGTTAAACAATTAAAAAACAAAACTTTGAATAATACCAGTTAGATTCCAAAATATGTTTTTGTCCATAACTCAAAAACTAGTCACAGCAGTTTTTCTTCTAAAATATTTTAAATTGCGATTTACATATTTCCTAAAAGTTTAGTCAAAGTATTTAAAGACTTTTTAAAGAATATTCCCTTTTTGTATGTTTTTGTCCATAGAAATAAACAAAAATGATATTTCAAAAAGTGAGAAAATTATCTGGAGATATTAGCTAAATACACCTACATACCAAATGTAATCCATCCATTTGGTCTCCAGTGATGTACATATACACACAGACAGACACACATAAGGATTGACATAACATTTTGTTTAAAAAAACACACATTTTTTGGGTTAAAGGGACCCAAAAAAGGATTTTTAGACCAACTTGTAAAAACGTTTTTGGACGATCAAAATAATTTCTCTATGCTAACGTATATGGGAGAAAGCAAAATTAACGCAGTTTATGAAAAATACATTTGTTTTTCTTAAGTAATTGCTCTTCCCTTGAAAAGTAAGAGATTATTCTCTAATTAAATTTATTCTTACTTAGTTTTGAACAAGGTGCAATTACGAATAATCGCATAATTACGAACGACACATCAAACTCTGTAAATGTCATATTTCCACAACGTATATAAGTTGTAATAAAATTGCAGATTACCTGCCAAACCCAGCGCAAGGACCTCCATGGCTAACCACCGCTGAGTTGTTGTAAACCCCGAGGGTGGAGTTAGAGGGAGGGAGTGGCCAAAGAACATCGCTGTCGTCAATAGGGTGCTGCTGCTGCTGTTGTTGGAGTGCTAAGTAGATGGAGACTGCTATTGCAATAGCAAAGACCTCCACAGCCAGCGTAGTAATTATTGTAGTCAGAATCCTGCGACAGAGGAAAAAATATCAACATATACAAGGACCAACACAGTGAGTATTCGGAACGCTGTGACACAGGAAACATATCAACATCTACAATGACCACCACAGTGAGTATTCGGAACCCTGTGACAGAGGAAACATATCAACATCTACAATGACCACCACAGTGAGTATTCGGAACCCTGTGTGAGAGGAAAACATATCAACATATACAACGACCAACACAGCGAGTATTCGGAACCCTGTGTGAGAGGAAAACATATCAACATATACAACGACCAACACAGCGAGTATTCGGAACCCTGTGTGAGAGGAAAACATATCAACATATACAACGACCCACACAGCGAGTATTCGGAACCCTGCGACAAAGGAAAACATATTACCATATACAAGGACCAACACAGCGAGTATTCGAAACCCTGTGTGAGAGGAAAACATATCAACATATACAACGACCAACACAGCGAGTATTCGGAACGCTGTGACACAGGAAACATATCAACATATACAAGGACCAGCACAGCGAGTATTCGGAACCCTGCGACAAAGGAAAACATATCAACATATACAAGGACCAACACAGCGAGTATTCGAAACCCTGTGTGAGAGGAAAACATATCAACATATACAACGACCAACACAGCGAGTATTCGGAACGCTGTGACACAGGAAACATATCAACATATACAAGGACCAACACAGCGAGTATTCGAAACGCTGTGACACAGGAAACATATCAACATATACAAGGACCAACACAGCGACTATTCGAAACCCTGTGTGAGAGGAAAGCATATCAACATATACAACGACCAACACAGCGAGTATTCGGAACCTTGCGACAAAGGAAAACATATCAACATATACAAGGACCAACACAGCGAGTATTTGAAACCCTGTGTGAGATGAAAACATATCAACATATACAACGACCAACACAGCGAGTATTCGGAACGCTGTGACACAGGAAACATACCAACATATACAAGGACCAACACAGCGAGTATTCGAAACCCCGTGTGAGAGGAAAGCATATCAACATATACAACGACCAACACAGCGAGTATTCGGAACGCTGTGACACAGGAAACATATAAAGTAACACCAGAAAATTGTTTGTTTCCTTCATTATTTGTGGACAAATAGGTCGGTAGCGTAGTTGGTTCAATCCCAGTTTCATATGCTAAAGGTTCACAGTTCGAACCCAATCAGAGTCAATATATTTTGAGAAGGATCAGCTGATAATCATCGGCTGTTCATTTGTCATTGGACTATTAATTAATGACACTATTTAAGGAATAGTCGGCCTTAGTTTGTAACAATGACTACATTCGTTCATCTACACTCATCACACTCATTCGAAATCCATATTCGCCCATATCTTGATGATCAGCGTCTTATGAATAAAGAAATAAAATAAATAAACATCTACAATGACCACAACAGTGAGTATTCGGAACCCTGTGACACAGGAAACATATTAACATATACAAGGACCAACACAGCGAGTATTCGAAACCCTGTGTGAGAGGAAAGCATATCAACATATATAACGACCAACACAGCGAGTATTCGGAACGCTGTGACACAGGAAACATATCAACATCTACAATGACCACCACAGTGAATATTCGGAATCCTGTGACACAGGAAACATATAAAGTAACACCAGAAAATTGTTTGTTTCCTTCATTATTTGTGGACAAATAGGTCGGTAGCGTAGTTGGTTCAATCCCAGTTTCATATGCTAAAGGTTCACAGTTCGAACCCAATCAGAGTCAATACATTTTGAGAAGGATCAGCTGATAATCATCGGCTGTTCATTTGTCATTGGACTATTATTTAATGACACTATTTAAGGAATAGTCGGCCTTAGTTTGTAACAATGACTACATTCGTTCATACACTCATCACACTCATTCTAAATCCATATTCGCCCATATCTTGATGATCAGCATCTTATGAATAAAGAAATAAAATAAATAAACATCTACAATGACCACAACAGTGAGTATTCGGAACCCTGTGACACAGGAAACATATCAACATCTACAACGACCACCACAGTGAGTATTCGGAACCCTGTGACACAGGAAACATATCAACATCTACAATGACCACTACAGTGAGTATTCGGAACCCTGTGACACAGGAAACATATTAACATCTACAATGACCACCACCGTGAGTATTCGGAACCCTGTGACAGAGGAAACATATCAACATCTACAATGACCAACACAGCGATTATTCGGAATCCTGCGACAGAGGAAAACATATCAACCGGGGTATTCGGAACCCTGTGACAGAGGAAACATATGAACATCTACAATGACCAACTCAGCGAGTATTCGGAACCCTGTGTGGGAGGAAACATATCAACATATACAACGACTACCACGTTAAGTACTGTAAAAACATGATAACATGTACAAGTATCACCACAGCAAGTACTCTAGGTGGAACTATGGGTTAGAGGAAAACATTATGACATATACAACGACCAGCACAGGAAGTGTTGTAGTTGGAACTTGGTTATAGTGTAAAGTATGATACCACTTGCAACGACTACCTTACGGAACTACGTGTAATATGAAATTATAACAATTTATACAAAGACCAACCTGGAAGTGCTGTAGTTGAACACCTGAGTCAAAGTAAACATACCAACTTTTACTGTTGGTTTACAGTTGGTTTGTAAGAGCCTTAATTAATAATTATATTACACAATATTTTGTAACAAAACTTAGTGTCATGTTTTTACTATAAGTATGATCACATAAGATTACTATTTCATCGTGGTATTATCTAATATATTAATATATTGAAAATTACTTACTGAAATATTAGCATTATTTTTATGTTTTACAGCTTCTGAAATATGATATATGTTAACATATTTGTAGTATATAACCGTGGTAACCAATGGATATTAAATATCAGATTTAAAATTCCAAACCGTGTATGGATTCACATTTTTAATTTATTGAAGTACTAGTTTTTGAAAACAATAAATGTTCTATGTTAAGCGTTGTTTACATATCTAATGAAAATTGACAGTTGAAGATGTGTAACCAACAACAATAATATAATAAAACAAATGCGTCCCCCCCAGCTGATGAACTGTATAAACATTTTTTTTTTTATAACTGTTTTATTTTACAATCTGTTAAATTCAATATAACAATAAGTAAAAAATATGGCATATTTACAAGCACATGAGTAGGTGACTATTCAGAAATAGTGCACCAACAAATTCTTTGAATGACAACGTTTCAAAGTTAAAATTAAAATCTGTACGGCAGGCTCAATACCGTTGCTCGATCCAACCTTGTGACCTCATTAGAGTTATCAAGCAAATTAAGTGCAAGGTAATTTTGATGATTGTGTAACTTTTCTTGATATTTTGCACTAATCCGCTTGATCTCCTCTTTCACTGTCAAAATCTGAAGGTCATTGTGAATAGTTCTGTTTGAAACAAACCATGGAGCACCAATAATCGTTCTTAAAGTCTTCGACTGAAAACATTGAATAATTTCAATATTTGATTCACTACTCGTCCCCCAAAGTTGCAAACCATATGTCCAGACAGGTTTTAATATCATTTTATACAGAAGAATTTTGTTAAATTTACTTAGTTTTGATTTAAATTACACTTAAATGTCTAAAATCACACAGAGTATTATCATCGTTTTTTTAAATGTTCGTATTTGTCACCAAAAACAATACCAATTTATATATAAAATGTTAAGATTATTATATTTTTGTATAAAAAACAATTATATATGTACAATCATTGTATAATTTCAGAAGATTATAAATATATTTTCCTAGCTCAAAATATTAAAGACTACTATAATGATACACACTTAAGTATCTATTTTTCTCACAGCTGTTCAAAGTGTTTTAAATAAAGTAATTAACTGGTTACGTATACCTTAATACGGAATTAACTGGTTACGTATACCTTAATACGGGATTAACTGGTTACGTATACCTTAATACGGAATTAACTGGTTACGTATACCTTAATACGGAATTAACTGGTTACGTATACCTTAATACGAAATTAACTGGTCACGTATACCTTAATACGGGATTAACATTTTATTAACAATAGGTTTTAGTTTATTATTATGTTCAATTTAAAAAAACAACCACTAAGCCTACTTTAAAAGTGTTCATTTTAGTTGATTTTATCTAACAGATGGTGATTTATTAAATAAATAAAACAACGCTATAAGAATAGCATTGAAACTTCAAAGGCCAGCGAAGGAAGGCCGAGAGTCTGAAGTGAATGAAACCCGGGGGAAGCTAGAAAATTTCCCGGGAGTGAATTCTACAATGTCCCAAAGTTTCATGGCGATCCGAAGAATGGTTTACTAATGCATAAACGACACACACATAAATTCTCTTTTATTTGTTTGTATATATGAGAGCAAATTAAAATTACTTGCTTAAAGCCTACACAGACACTTTTACTGGAAGCCCTCCCGCTCAACAATGAAAAGAATGAAAACGAACGTTGCATCTCCAACATTACAACGTTTATCCTTAGTAAGATTTTTATCTCCTGAAAGAAATTATGTATTATATGTAAAAATATGCTCTAACTCGGGGTAGAGACGTACATAATCGTGATACCACAGTCAGGAAGAGCTGCCTTATTAAGAAGCACTGAACATTAATTGATGCCTTTACTTTACAAACATTTATTTATATATTATTATTACATATAGTATTACGTATGACCAAGGACACTAAGATTTTTGTTGAATATTTCCATTGAAAGTTTCTTAAAGAGTAAAAACTCTGTATCCTTTCCATCATTAATAGTAGGGCCTATACAATTACTTTTTATCCTTATTTTAAACAAATAAACAAAAATGTTAGTCGTTTCTGGTGGGTTTCAATCAGGATAAGTTTCCTCTGAAACATAAATAGGCATAGCGTCAGTGTGCAGTCTTATTTCACAACGTAACAGATTAATATATGTATTGTATACTGTATTTATTACTAAAAAGGAGGCTGGTGTGTTTTAAGTAAGTTTTAGTCATCTTGGCTCTATTCCTTAAGCGACGACCTGCCATTTGCGGTGCTCCTAATAAATTTATCCAGTGTCAATTAAACTCCTCCTTGGCAGTAGATAGCAATTTTACTAGTGCACTTTACAGCTATCGAATTTACATACATACAAGATACATTACATGTGAGAATGACAACACTCGTCTTCTAACGCTTTCTTTAGTTACTGCAAAAGTAAAAAATTTCCTTTTGAACATAGGTTCAATCTCCTAAAAAACACAATATGCATGTTTTGTTTTAGCCGTTCTATATGTATACAGGGTGTCCCTAAACTGCGTTTCCAAACTATATGGTTTTTGGGATATATAATCTTTCTGTAGGACTTAAAGCTATTATTACAAGTAATCCTTGAAATTTTAATAGAAATTTTGTCTATAATAGAAGATCCAGTATGTAAATATTAAAATAGCAACTTTGTTTACTTTTGGAACAACCACTTAAACTGAGCGATTCTATTCCAGCCCTTTACACGTGGTAAAAATTAACAGAGTTTATGAACAGTAAATTTGGTTTACGAGCGAAATTGTGATTCTTTGAAAATGTACGTGATTATTCTTATATTCAATTTATTGTTCGTTACGTTTTAACAAGAAAAAACTGGGCAAAGTCACATATGAAAAACATTTCATGTTTCTTTTCCTCGGTATATATACAGAAGTGCAGACTACCCACCTAGATACTCATAGCAGGGGTCTCGGGTGATCACCGTCCCCTTCATGTCTTTGTTCAAGTTGAACGGAGTGACTGGTATTTGGACATCGCTGTCTTCACTTAACTGTTGGAGTGCTAATATTAGACCAACGGCTATTGTAACAGCAATGACCGCCAGAGCCAGAACAGCAATTATTATTGTCGGAACCCTGTGACAGAGGAAAACACATCAACATATACAGTACAATAAATAATACAGCAAGCATTCGGATACCTGTGACAGAGGAATACATATCAACTTATACAAAATCCAACACAGCAAATACTCGGAACCTTGTGTTAGAGGAAAACATTTTAAAACATACGATGGCAAAGACAGAAAGTAATGATATCGTAACCATGTGTCAGAAGAATAAAATAAATATCTTAGAAAGTTTATTAGTTGACTCTGTGGCTATTGCAGTAGGTTTGAGTGGGCATTTAAAAAAATCAATGTTTCTATTTACGATGGTTTCTATTGCAGACGCTGCCGCTTATTTAAGAAAAAATCATATTAAAGGTGAAAAAATAATAAAATTTAAAAGGATTAGTGCATGAAATACTTTAGCCGGAACTAAGGGTCAAAGGAAAAGAATATATCATATACAAAGACCACCATATGAAGTACTCGAACAATGGGTCAGCGTAAACGTAAATAACATGTACAATGACTGTTAAAGGAAGTACTTTTGTCGGAACTATGTGCCAGAGGAAAATAATATAACATATAGAATGAATGCCACATGAATTACTGTAGTTCAATCATGAGTTTAGTGTAAAACATAATAACCAAAAAAAATACCAGCATAGGAAGTACTGTAGTCGAAAATATAGGTCAGAAGAAAACAAAATAACATATACTTTTGGTTTACAGTAGTCTTGTAAGACTCTTAAATATATTCCACATTATTTTGTTGCAAAATTTACTCAATCGTGTTTTGATTATCAGTATGAAAGAAGAATATTATTATAGCGTAGTATTCAATATGTAGTATGTTATTATCGTGATAATTACTTACCGAAATATCGCCATCAATTTTATGTTTTGCAGCTTCTGAAATTAAAAATATGTGACATGTTTATAGTATATAATCGTGTTTATCATTAGATATAAAATTTCAGATTTCAAATTAAAAAAGCATGTTTGGATTGACAAATTTAATTTATTAACGTACTTATTGAAAACATTTAATTTTCTCAGTTAAATCATTGTTTACATATTTAGCAAAAACTGACAGTTTAAAATCGTGTATTTTTGTTCAACATCTGTATTTAAATGAACAAAAATATTATATAACATATGCCTCCCTCAGGTTATATACTGTATACATATAATTTACACGTAAATGTCTAAAATAACAGACAGTATTTTTGTATTTTTGAATGTTCACATTTGTTTCCTAAAAAAATTACTCAATAACATTAAACTTTTTTTAACTTAATTTATTACTATGTAATAATAACGACTATATTTTTATAATTTTTTGTTGTTCCAGGAGATTATAAGTAGGTATTCTTAGCTCAAAATAAAATAAGAATGCTCAATTATTAACCTTTAGAAAAATTAATATCCAAATACAGAAGCTTTACATTTCTCAGTGATTTTTCTCTCCCATCTATTTTTCTCATATGTTTTCAATGTATTTTATGTGCATTTTTTACATGTATTTATTTTATTTTAGCTATACTTTTAAATACGTATTCTCATACTTGTTTCATCTCCTGAATTATCTCCAGTCTTCTGATCAATAACATTCAAGCTTCTAGAGCTTCGGCGTCCATCCTCTCTTTCTTTTTTAAAATCTTAAAATAACCATTACACATTCAAAATGTACAGTAAAGATAGTGATATAATTTAATAAAAACTACTGTTTAGAACTTGAATGTATCTTGAAAGTTATCGTTAATAATAATTCATTCTCTATTATTAATAAAATAAATAAAATGATAAAATATTGTAATTAAAATTTTTTATTAACGTTAGGCATATATAGTTAGTCATTATATTCAATACAATTGTATAGTTTATTTCTTTAGGATGAATAAAAAAGAGTATTTATCCTTTAAGCTATACTTAAGTAATTATTCACATCTGCTATTTCAAAACTTAGTTAAAAGTATTTAAATATTTAAATTTAAATAGATTTTATGCAATAAATGATTTAAAATAAAACTATAAGACAGTTAATTGTTTTAGAACTTAGGCTTAAGTGGTCGGTGTCATAACTAGAATCTACAGTTTCCGGTGACAACCGCGTCAAGGTACTATCTACAATATTTACAAGATGACCAGACGTTTCGCCCATACTATGATGTGGCATCCTCAGAGTCTCGGAGAAACCACTAAGGATGCCACATCACAGTATGGGCGAAACGTCTGGTCATCTTGAAAGTATTGTAGATATCACCTTGACGTGGTTGTCACCTGAAACCGTAGATTCTAGTAAATAGTTTGTATGTTTTATATTAGAATCGTCTATCAAAGACATTCTATCTTGTTTTTCTGTCACATGCAACTCTTTCTCATCTCTTCCTAAAACATAATCTCATTCAGAACTAAGGGACATTTTTAATTTAATAAGGAGCATACTTCAATTTATTATAAACTAACTTTATATGCTTGTGAACCCATTATAGGTTTCTTATATTCAGCTGGGTTTGATTTAAAAAGTGCTATACCACCTAACGGCAAACAATTGGTTAAAAATTATCCTGAAGAGACCTATGGTAGGATTTCCCCCCGTATAAGATTAGCTTTGAATCAGTTTATAGACATAGGAACTAGGGTAATAGAACAAGATGACACAGGTAATGTAGAAATATTCTTATTTAACCATTCAGAAAATATGTTTGGTGTAAAATGAGGGGATAGTGCTGCTCAGTTAATCTTTGGGAAAAGGTCATATTCGACTTAAGAAAAAATTATCAGATATTCTGAATCTATGCTTAATATATTTTAATTTAATCAAAAATAATGATGTTTAATACAATTTGTATGGGTATACCATAAACTAGTGACGTTTCACAGGCAAACTTAGAAGTAATTATCGAACTTGGTATGGTGTATGATGAAATAATGTTGCACGCAGACATTAAGTTCTTTAAGTTTATTCAAAACAGATATTTGGTAGACATTGGAAAATATATTAGAGATTTTTATTAGAAGCTATTTATTAAGTTTATTTGATCAAAATCAGTGATAATGATGAAGATACAGCTGATAAATGTAAAAAGTAGTCAGTAGTAGTAAAAAGACGGTTATCTTTGTTGATTATTTGGTAAAAAAAATTCGAAGAAAAGGGCTAAACATTAACAATAGGTCAACAAGTTTTAGTAAATAATGATTTTGTAGCTCGTAAGTGTGGAATGCCTGGAGAAAGTGGTGAATATTTAGTAAAAATAATCAAACGAACGAGTCACTAAACATACATATGTTGATAATGTTCATGAGCCAATGAGACTTTACCTGTATGTTATGTATAGTGATACCTTGCCAGTCTTCATGAATTATTATGTTCTTCGTAAATGTACGTATTTTTACAAACGCCAACATGCTGTTAAAACCTTCATAAACTACATTATATAGCTAATTTAGCAAACATAATTGGTGATTGGATTAGGCTGCATAGGTTTGATATCTTACCACTAATCTTAGAAGAGCAGATTCGTGTAAGAACGGGTAGAAATTGGGAAATGATGAAAGAAAATTTACTTCTACTGTCAGACCCCATAGCGATCATTGTCACTTTAACAGGTCATTTCGGATCAGTTTTTTTTAAACGTTGCAATATAGACTGACGAGAGCAAAGGAATTATCCAATTTTTATTCATAGTACATCTTGTTATGATTCGTACTTAATAGATAGACAATTAGGTTTTTATCAAATATGTATCAGTGTTATTGCTACTTCAACTGAAAAATATATTACATTTTCCAAACAAATATAAAGTGGCATGACCCTTAGATTAGAAAACATAACAAATTTATAAATTCCAGTTTATAAACTTTTGAAAACAACTTGTCACAGTATTAATTTATTAATATCAACGATTTTCTTTCGGAAATAGATTTTCCTCTGGTAACTAGAAAAGGCTTTACTAACAAAATCTTGGTCGTGGCTCGATATTGGTCAGAATATGTCCCACTGTAATGTGCCAGTTAATACATAATGTACATAGACCAGTGACGTGGTTGGGCCCCGACGATCAAATTTTGTTAGTAATAGTAACGGCTGTTTAATCCTATCCATGCAGATTACAAAATATATGTACCCTTATGAGTACTTATATTCAAGGCAGAAATTGGATGAAACACGGTTTCCTCATAAAGAGATATTTCAAAATTCTTTGTTAAAATGTAACCTGTCATATGAATGTTTGAAATCATTTTTATTTTCAACATTAGGGGAATATAGTGATTTGTAACTAAAATTATACGTTTTGCTGCTATTAGATTTTTTTTAAACTTCAGATATTTGTGCTTGGAAAGTTACCAGCTTGATTATGCTGTCTATTTAACGCTGCAAAGATTCAATTTCGATGCTATCCGAAGTATACGAAAGTGTGTATATTTACTGAAAGTGGAATTAATTAGAGGATGGATCACATCTTGGGTAAAAACACATGCAGTAGCCAATGTTAGAATCTCAACCCCTATGTGGGTTGATTGTAATAATTTTTATGGCTGGGCTATGGCTTAGCTTATGCCTTTAAAATATGCCACGTGATATATACTAAACATTTGAATGATTTTAATGTTATAGCCACGCCAGATTATTATGAATTGTAATATATTTTAGAGGTTAATAATGATTACCCATCGAAATTGCACAATGAACATTATAAATTATCATTTTTACCACTAATTATATCTCATCATAATTTGAAATAAAAAGAAAAACCATTTAACAACTCTTGAACCAAAAGAAAAATTTATTTGTTATTAAATCAATCTAACACAAACTTTAGAAAATTGCCTTATTTTAACAACAGTTCATAAAGTATTACAGTTTAACCAATCCTGTTTGTTAAATATCTACACTAAGCCTAATACAGTTAAAAGATAACAGACTGAACAATCTTTTGAAAAATATTATTTTAAATTACTAAATATCAGCATGTTCGGCAAAGTCATAGAGAACATTAACCCTATATAGGCCTGAGGGAAAACATTTTTTTTGCCTGGGCAAAAACTCTATTTGGCCAAGGGGTTTTGGCCGGTTTTTCTGGCTAACACATAAACGCATTTAACATATTGTAATGTTATAAAAACAATGCCAAGTTTTTGATATCATATCATTTTATTCCAAACTAAATGGAAATTCTAATGATATGAAACATAACATTTAATATTCATTTTTAAGGATTTTGTTGACTAATAAATTGAAAATTCTGAGAAATTGAAAATATAAATTTTAAAAGCACGTCACTTGAAAAAATACAAATAAGTTTTTACCTAATAACAATAATCGTAAAAAATATTTACAATCAATTTATGTACGTAGAAATGTCAAAGTTTTTAAAATGCTTACAAGTGTTACTAAGATAATTGCAAAATAAATTGTATTTGTCATTTTCTTGAAAACTGACATAAATATTTTAATGTTCATAAAGAATTTTGAAATTTAATAAAATAACAAAATATTACATACTATGTGTCCAAAATGATCCATATAAAAAGAATGTATGCAGGGTTTATTGTAATATTTGTAAAAAAATTTAAAAAAACTAAAATCAAGAATAACTTTTGAACGAGAAAAAGTTACTATAAAATTCCCATTTTTAAACATTTACAAAAAATATAAAATCAGTACATGAATGTTGAAATTTTATTCTAGTTTTATATTTTTCTAGAATATAAAAATTATTTTATATTCTAATTTTATATAAAACTTTGGTGCTTTTAGTAAATATATATGTACATATTTACACGTCTCATCATTTGCGAATCGGCAACACTTTCAGACGTATTTATAAAGAAGTAGCTGATCAATGATACAGAAACGTCAGTTTTTCTGTTGACTACCAGCTGTCAATACAGTGTCTGGTCGTTCCCTGGCAAGAGGATAACTGTTCAAAATTTTGACAGAAATCTATTGGTATATAATACGGTGTAAATAACGTTCAAACAAATAAAATATTTCAAAAAATGTCGGAGTATGTTTTTTGAATTTTTTTCTTTGTAAAATATTCCTCGAGAAATTAACCAAACGACTCAAGTTACAGAAAACTTTACAAACGCATTATTGTAGATCACATTCCCGCCATTCCGTAAATGGAATTGAAATCACGATAGCTATACACTACGCTTGCTGGTGTATTTTTGAAAACGATGAATTTTTGTCTTCTGTTGACCTTTGTCACAGTTGTCAATGATCGTTTACAAACTATGAATTTTTTTTTATTTGTTTTACCTAAATACTTAGATCTAATATATGATTTATATATGAAATAGAAACGCTAGAATATCTTCTTTCAAATGGTATGTATTATTTTGCATTTTGAGTTACAAAACTGGTGAAAAAGTGGTGGTGAACGGATGCTCGCACAAATCAACTAGTTACTTGTTGCTGGGCCCATATAGGGTTAAGAAAAGAATACATTTAAAGTTAGTTTCATCTAAAAAAATACAAGTTATGTTATTTAATAAGCCGACATAAGTAGATACAGTTATTTATGATGAGCCTTTTTGTGCTAAATAATGTATATATTTTGACAAACTGAGTGATGTTGGGTTTTCTGTTTTAGATATCAGTAAAACATTATCGTATAATTTTCATTTTAAATTTATAAAACCTAAACATGTTTCGAATGTCAAAATAATTAATATGGATACATATATGATATTTTAATACATAATACTAACAAATTATTTTTCCGAACACTTAAAAAAGGATGTTGATAGTTATAGTTCTTTTGATTTTTTTGTGATTATCCCATAGATCACATGTGTTACAGTTCGGTAAATAAATAAATGGTTCCAAATAATTAGCAGAAACTTTCCCCACTATTAGCAATAAAAAATGAAAACTTTGAAAATTACCAGTTTGGTTCACAAATATATTTTATTACATAACTAAAAATGTAGTCAAGTTAGATACTTGGAGTTTTTACTAAAATATTTTAAATTATAATTTATATCTTTCTTGAAAATTAAATCAAAATCGTTAGAGCATTTTTTCAGAAAGTTATATTTTTATATAATTTTTTTCAATAAAAATAAAAAATACTAAAATAAAAAAGGTGAAAAAATGGTCTGGAAATATTGGCTAAATACACCAACATACCGAATTCCATAAAAACTGATCAATATGTTTGGTCTCCAGGGAACTTAAAACACACACGCGTTCACCACGCACGCACACGCACGCATGCACACGCACACACACACACACACACACACACACACACACACACACACACACACACACACACACAGAGAGAGAGAGAGAGAGAGAGAGAGAGAGAGAGAGAGAGAGAGAGAGAGAGAGAGAGAGAGAGAGAGAGAGAGAGAGAGAGAGAGAGAGAGAGAGAGAGAGAGAGAGAGAGAGAGAGAGAGAGAGAGAGAGAGAGAGAGAGAGAGAGAGAGAGAGAGAGAGAGAGAGAGAGAGAGAGAGAGAGAGAGAGAGAGAGAGAGAGAGAGAGAGAGAGAGAGAGAGAGAGAGAGAGAGAGAGAGAGAGAGAGAGAGAGAGAGAGAGAGAGAGAGAGAGAGAGAGAGAGAGAGAGAGAGAGAGAGAGAGAGAGAGAGAGAGAGAGAGAGAGAGAGAGAGAGAGAGAGAGAGAGAGAGAGAGAGAGAGAGAGAGAGAGAGAGAGAGAGAGAGAGAGAGAGAGAGAGAGAGAGAGAGAGAGAGAGAGAGAGAGAGAGAGAGAGAGAGAGAGAGAGAGAGAGAGAGAGAGAGAGAGAGAGAGAGAGAGAGAGAGAGAGAGAGAGAGAGAGAGAGAGAGAGAGAGAGAGAGAGAGAGAGAGAGAGAGAGAGAGAGAGAGAGAGAGAGAGAGAGAGAGAGAGAGAGAGAGAGAGAGAGAGAGAGAGAGAGAGAGAGAGAGAGAGAGAGAGAGAGAGAGAGAGAGAGAGAGAGAGAGAGAGAGAGAGAGAGAGAGAGAGAGAGAGAGAGAGAGAGAGAGAGAGAGAGAGAGAGAGAGAGAGAGAGAGAGAGAGAGAGAGAGAGAGAGAGAGAGAGAGAGAGAGAGAGAGAGAGAGAGAGAGAGAGAGAGAGAGAGAGAGAGAGAGAGAGAGAGAGAGAGAGAGAGAGAGAGAGAGAGAGAGAGAGAGAGAGAGAGAGAGAGAGAGAGAGAGAGAGAGAGAGAGAGAGAGAGAGAGAGAGAGAGAGAGAGAGAGAGAGAGAGAGAGAGAGAGAGAGAGAGAGAGAGAGAGAGAGAGAGAGAGAGAGAGAGAGAGAGAGAGAGAGAGAGAGAGAGAGAGAGAGAGAGAGAGAGAGAGAGAGAGAGAGAGAGAGAGAGAGAGAGAGAGAGAGAGAGAGAGAGAGAGAGAGAGAGAGAGAGAGAGAGAGAGAGAGAGAGAGAGAGAGAGAGAGAGAGAGAGAGAGAGAGAGAGAGAGAGAGAGAGAGAGAGAGAGAGAGAGAGAGAGAGAGAGAGAGAGAGAGAGAGAGAGAGAGAGAGAGAGAGAGAGAGAGAGAGAGAGAGAGAGAGAGAGAGAGAGAGAGAGAGAGAGAGAGAGAGAGAGAGAGAGAGAGAGAGAGAGAGAGAGAGAGAGAGAGAGAGAGAGAGAGAGAGAGAGAGAGAGAGAGAGAGAGAGACACACAGACACACATACTGACAGACATACTGACAGACACTAATCATCGACACACATTCTAATCCTTTCTCTAGTCATCGACTTCTGTCGGCGCAGAAATTATGTGTTCTCGTGTTTGATGGTAATAGATAAGTGGTGATAGATATAAGGTCATATGTTATGTGCTGAAGGTTATATTAAGAGTTCCCACGAATATGTTTAAACTGGTAACTTGTATTTTAATAAGTTCATAGAAAGGCGATGCTTTTTTATGTTTTCTTTTCAGTTTATCCTCCAGACTCCAATCTTCTAGAACAACATCTCGTGTAGTACAAGCGACTGCATCTCCAGATCCAGTGTAGTAGAAACCAGCATCTACCAGACATTTACATAAAAAATTAAGGCTTCAATCACTTGTTTAATATATAATCACGATTATGTAAAATTACAATCATAGATAACGAAGACACACATTTGAATCATTGTTAGAATGCTGGCTGAAGTCAGAACACTGCTCAACATTGTTGAAGGTGGCTCCGGTAAACAACACACCGATTGAAGCACAGCGTACCTAACAATGGTCAAAGTTGTTCCTCCTTAACTTATTAACTCAATGTTTCTATTCCAGTCAAATTCTCATCTTTCTATGGTACTTTAGGCTGTTATTACAAGTAGTTCCTGACACTATAATACGAATATTTGGATACATTTGTTTATAATAGAAGATCCAGTACGAAAATATTAAAGTAACAACTTTGTTTACTTTTGGAACAACCACTTACGGAAAAACTAAGTGATTCTATTCTCTAGCTCTTTACACGTGGTAAAAATTAACAGAGTTCATGACACATTGTAACGAACAACGTGGTAATTCTTTTGAAAAGTAAGATTTTATTCTCCTATTCAGTTTATTTTTACTTATGTTAAAAAAAAAAAAAAGAAAAAAAATAAAGGAATAACCACACATTAACATTTATAAATGTCACATTTGTTTTCCTCAATGTATATTTATTGCAACAGAATAGCAGATTAACTACCATACCCTATAAACTTGATGTATTCCCCGATGGTAGAGTTGGACAGAGAGTGTGGTGATGAAACTTTATGTCCATGGCTGTGTACACTTGAGTGTTCCAGTACTAAGATGATACCAACGGCGATTGCGACAGCATAGATTAATACAGCCAGCACAGCAACTATTATAGTCGGAACCCTATAACATAGGAAAACATATCAACATATACAGTGGCCAAAACAGAAAATATATTTTCTTCGGAACCTAGCTTGAATGCCATGATTATGACTTTATCAATGATAAACTGTTATTAGTTTGGTAAATAAACAATTTTCATTTAATTTGATTGGTTTGTATTAAAAAATTAAATAAATAATTGCATTACTTGTGACCACTGATCAATTATCTTTTAAAACTAATAAAACTATTATTTAGAATTTAAGAAAAAAATAACTGAAACATGTTTTTCAGTTAATATAATTTTATAATATTAGTACTAGGTGTTATACAAGTATGAGAATTTTATTTTATTTATAACCCAATAGGCCTACGCAATAGTAAACTAACTTTCTAAAATTCAAACTTTGTAAATAAGAAAATTGTAAACATACCACAACTTTATTACGTTCATATAATCAAGTTCAACGTAGACTTCCATCCTAGTGCTCGAAGGCAACGTCTTCCATGACGACTAAATAGTCTACGTTTTGAGCAACATTTAGACTTCCGTAAAACACGTTTTGCCTTTTCATGAGCAATTATAAGTGACATATACAAGTAATAAAATATATATATATATATGTATATATATATATATATATATATATATATATATATATATATATATATATATATATATATATATATATATATACAAACAAGATACTACATCAGAATGCTAGAGACCTGACCCAAGAGAAAAAAAGATGAAACATCATTCAACTACTATAAATAGGGAAGATGAGTATGTGCCTAATATTACAGAATCAAATACTTTCAAAATACAGCTCTGAAGGGTATAATTGATATATATATTAGTTTTTTTAAATACAGATGTGTAAAATACAGCATGACTAATTAATTGTCAAATAGTCTGCATTGAAAATACTGTTTAGCAAATACAATACAAACACCAGCACAGGATGTACTGTTGTTGGAACCATATGACAGCAGAACACATAATAAAAAAATACAGGAAGTAATTTAGTTTAAATCACGTGTCAGAGGAAAACATATACAAAGAGAAGCACAAACGGTATTAAGGTAGTTTTATTCACTATCAGTAATACGCCGATTGCCAAAAGATATGGGCTAATATGAGGGGCAAATAAGTGTGATGAGTGTAGATGAACGAGTGTAGTCATTGGTACTAACTACCGCCGACAGCTGCTCAGAAAGAGCTATTTATTAACAGTCCAATATCTGGGGAACCTAGGGACATACAGCTTATGAGTCAGAGGAAAACAAGATAAAATATATGCAACCATCACAGGAAGTATTGCAGGTGGAACTATGGGTCGGAGGAAAGCATGATAAAATATACAAAGACAAGCATAGGAAGAACAGTAGTTGGAAGTCTGGGCGAGACGAAAAATGACAAAATATACAAAGACAGCATAAGAAAATATACAAAGACAGCATAAGAAGTACAGTAGTTGGAAGTCTGGGTGAGAGGAAAACATGATAAGATACAAAAAGACAGCATAAGAAGTACAGTAGTTGGAGGTCTGGGTGAGAGGAAAACATGATAACATGTACAAAGACAGCATAAAAAGTACAGTAGTTGGGTGAGAGGAAAACATGATAACATATACAAAGACAGCATAAAAAGTACAGTAGTTGGAAGTCTGGGGGAGAGGAAAACATGATAACATATATAAAGACAGCATAGAAAGTAAAGTAGTTGGAAGTCTTGATGAGAGGAAAACATGATAACATATACAATGACCAGCATAGGAAGTACAGTAGTTGGATGTCTGGGTGAGAGGAAAACATGATAACATATATAAAGACAGCATAGAAAGTAAAGTAGTTGGAAGTCTTGGTGAGAGGAAAACATGATAACATATATAAAGACCACCATAGGAAGTACAGTAGTTGGAAGTCTGGCTGAGAGGAAAACATGATAACATATACAAAGACAGCATAAAAAGTACAGTAGTTGGAAGTCTGGGTGAGAGGAAAACATGATAACATATACAAAGACCAGCATAGGAAGTACAGTAACCGAAAGTCTGGGTGAGTGGGTGAGAGGAAAACATGATAACATTTACAAAGACCAGCATAGAAAGTACAGTAGTTGGAAGTCTGGGTGAGAGGAAAAGATGATAACATACAAAGACAGCATAAAAAGTACAGTGGTTGGAAGTCTGGGTGAGAGGAAAACATAATAACATATACAAAGACAGCATAGAAAGTACAGTAGTTGGAAGTCTGGGTGAGAGGAAAACATAATAACATATACAAAGACAGCATATAAAGTACAGTGGTTGGAAGTCTGGGTGAGAGGAAAACATGATAACATATACAATGACTAGCATAGGAAGTAAATATACAATAACATATACAAAGACCAGCATAGAAAGTACAGTAGCTAGAAGTCTGGGTGAGAGGAAAACATGATAACATACAAAGACAGCATAGAAAGTACAGTAAGTAGTCAACACAAATTGTCAAGGTAAACGATAAAACATATAAAAAGACAACCACAGAAAGTATTGCAGCCGGACCCCCTGTTTCAAAGGAAAACAAACTAGCTCATACAACGACCATCACAGGAAGTTTTGTAGTCGGAACTCTTCTGGATCAGACAAGAAGAGTGATACAACGATCATCACAAGAAGTTTTTTAGTCGGAACTCTGCATCAGACGAAAAAATACTAATATACATTGGCCTGCACAGGAATTACTGTAGTCAGAACTATGTGTCACCTTTCAGTTGGTTTGTAAGACTCTTAACTAAAATCCACAACATTTTCTTACAAAATTTACTGTCATGTTTTGATTATTCGTACAATAAAATAAAATTATTATTTCAAAATGGTATTACGTACGTTATAAGTTAATATCTTGAGAATTACTTACCGAAATATTGCCATTATAATTATGTTTTTCAGCTTCTGAAATAATAAGTATGTAACATGTTTATTATATACAATTTTGTTGTTCAATAGATAAAAAATATAGGTTTTTAAGCGTTTTTTGATTATCAGATTTAATTTATTGACATAGTTGTTAAAACAGTAAATTTCATCAGCTATGTTAATGTATATAATAAAAATTAACAGTTGAAGTGTAATCATGTATTTTTTGACATCTGTATTTATAACAACAATAATATAGTAAAAATTTTTCTCCCCAGCTGATATACTTCATAAACATAAATTATATGTCTAAAATCATATGGCCCAGCCTAACCGTGCTCGCGGACTGTACTATTCGTTCTCACGATGTAGAAATATTTCACATTTGGCAACCAAAGACTAATAAGTGTTTTACATATACGGTACCTAAACAAATAACAAAGTTTCGTTTGTTATGTTATGAACACACAGATGTTACAAAAAGACGATATTTTCCATATCTTTTTTTAATATCTAAACCATGAGTTAATTGTTTATTTAATTTATATTATTGAAATAAATAATAAATGTGTTAAATTAACACTATTTAAATTTTATTTATTTATTTTTATTTATTCATATGACGCCGATCGTCAAGATATGGGCGAATATGGATTTCAAATGAGTGTGATAAGTGTAGATGAGCGAATGTAGTCATTGTTACAAACTAAGGCCGAATATTCCTTAGAAAGTGTCATTAATTAATAGCCCAATGACAAATGAACAGCCGGTGATTATCAGCTGATCCTTCTTAAAATGTATTGACTCTGATTGGGATCAAACTGACAATCTTTAGCACGTGAATTTGGGATTGAACCAACTACGCTACCTGTTACTACAGTATAAATAAATATTTTTTAGTAAACAGTCAATAATGATTTCTCTAGGCCTAATTAAAAACGATCCAGAAAGACAGGTCATGTTTACAGATATAATTAGAATAGCCACGGGATATCTTGCGCTATGGCTTACGTCACGGTCAGTGCCGGTGGAGGGGATAGACCAATAAACAGCGTTAAGCGTACTACTAGCATTGCTGTAAACATCAAGTCACCCCACCACCAAGTAACCTTTTTTGTAACACAACTCCCATCCAATTATTCACTGATATTTTTTATTTATAATCATACTTCTTGATACTATAATTTGTTATCGGGCTATATTTATTGACCTTTAATTATATTAGGCTACTGTTATAATTGTCTTATATTTAATGAGATAAAATAAAATCATATGGAATACCAAATATTAAACACTGATGAATTTACAGAATGTAGGCTATGCTAGTAAATAAGTACTTTTCAAGTTCTTATTGCAAGTGTTATTTAATTGTATATTAGGAAATACATACTTGTGAATAAATTAGTGAGCAATATTAAATTTAATCTCTTTAAAGATGGACGGCTTTTTTCATTAAATTAATCTTTAAATTATAACATATTTGCTACGTTACTAAATACATAACAACTAATAGTATAAAGAAATAATAGTATAGACAAAATTATAGCACTTAATATTTTCAATAAAAAACGCTTTCGATACAAAAAGAAGGCATCGATACTCCAATCGACTGATCAGCAGCGGTAGCCAACGTCTGCACGTCAGGCTAGTACAAAGCCACGCATGCGTATGCCGTACCCCTCCCCTCCACTAACCACCAAGCATTTGATAAGTATTGATAAGTATATTGACAGCTCAAGATATTCCGTGGCTACTGTAATACAAAATCGTTATTTACCAGCACATTTCAATTTACACCGGTAATTAATATTTTTCATTTGTAACCACCTGATCAGTGTAACGTTTTCAGAAAAGTACCCCCCACCCTGTCCCGATTTTATTCATTTCTTCTCAAGGTCACGCGCATCTTTAGGGTCGGCCAACTGATTGCTGTCCTTTTCTAACTTTTCTTACTGAAACCAATTTATATTAACAATTTTTAGATTACTCTATTATTAGCTAATAATAGGAACAATTATATTTGTGCAATTTCAGAAAATTATAAATAAATTGATTTTCATCGATCAAAATAATAACGATTGCTAAAAGAATAAACTTTAGAGGAATTACGATGCGAGCACTACAGTGTATGTTTTTTTTTACAGGTTTTAGATGGGTTTTAAAATAAAACAATGGCATTAACATTACTTTCTTGAATCTAACCAACCCTATATAGACACTTTTACTGAAGAACCCCCTACTCACAGAATGACACGAATGAAAACGAATTTTTTTGCTTCTCCAAATGAAAAATTTTTCCAAATGAAACGAAAAAATTTGCTTCTCCAAAATGACAAGGCAAAATTACCAAGCCTCTATCTTTTAGAAACTATTATATAACAAAATTCTGGAGGACCATTATATGTTTCCTTTAACAAGAGATAGAAACTTACATAATCGTGATACCAAAGTTAGAAAGAACTACTCTATTGACGCGTTTACTTTACAATACTTTATTTACATATTATTGGATATAGTATAACATATTACCAAGGAAAGTTGGGTTTTGGGTGAATTTCTCTCAAAACAGTAAAATATCTGTATCCTCTCCATCAAATGCAGTATACAATTACTTTATATGTTACTAAAAATATTATACATATATTTAGTCGTTTTTGGTGGATTTATAGGAATAGTTTTCTCTGAAACATGAAGAGGCATAGCATTAGTGTATAGTATTATTTTACAAATTATTTTTTAATCTATCAGATTTTAAAAATGTACTGTATATTAATTACTAAAATATAATTGTAATGTTCTAAGTGATGTTTAGTAATCCTGTTCCAGTCCATATGCGTCCTGCCATTTGCGGTGCACCTAATATTAAATCAGGGCTATTGTTGTACTGGTTCGGAGGATGTGCCACGTGCGACCAACTGAAGGTTAACTAACTTATAAAAGGACAAAGACAACATTTTTCTTCTAACACCTGCTTTCGTAGTTCCATAAGCAATCAATTTCTTTTGCTCTTCATGCTTCGCCTAAAACATTTATATTGTGCATTCGAAGTTCGATCTCCTGAAAAGCACAATATGTATTATTTAGGTTTAAAATTTGTAATTTTTGTTGTAGCCGTTCGTCTACGTATATAGGATGTCTCTAAACCACGTTTCCAAACAAGGCCGTGGTTTCTTGGGTCAAAATGTGAAAAAAAGAAAACAAAACACACACAGATACTTTCAATATAGGTGCTAAAATGTTTTGATGTAATTTAGAAGCTTAATCCTACAAAACATTGACATAAAAATATTAATATATCAATCATAAGTTCAATTAACACTTGTTTGTAAAAATATAATCATTGATAATGGCCACATACAACATTAATCATGTATGATATACTGGCTGAAGGCAGAACACCGCTCAACATTTTTGAAACCACCATAATTGTTGAAAGTGGCTCCGGTAAGCAAAACCTCGCTTGAAGCATAGTATCCCTAACAGAGATCAAAGTTGTCCCTCCTTAATTTAACTCAATGCTTAATTCCTGTCAAGTCATAATATTTCTATATGATTTTGGGCTAGGATTACAAGTAATCCGTGACGTCATAATACGGAGATTGGATATATTTGTTTATAATTCAACATCCAGTACGAAAATATTAAAATAGCAGCTTTGTTTACTATTCAAGATTACTTACCTCGACTCTCATACAATGTATCTCGTGTGACCATCGTTCCTCTCACATATACCCCGACGGTAGAGTTTGACGTAGGGAGTGGCGTTTGGACATCGCTCTCATCACTTGACCGAAGGAGTGCTAGGATCAGAAAAACGGCGATTGTAACACCAATAACCTCCACAGCCAGCACAGCAATTATTAGAGTCGGTACTCTGGGACAAAGGTAACATATCAACATATATAATAACCAACACAGAAAATAATCGGAAATCTGTGTTCCTCTAGGAAAACATACTAATACATACGATTATCAACACTAAATTTTGTCGTTCGAAACCTTATTCCAGAAAAATATAAATATTTTAGAAAGTTTACAAGTGAACTACGAGGTTACTGAAGTCAATATTTGTGAGCATTGGTTAGCGGAGAAAGAAATCAATTTGTCAGAGGAATACATAATAATAAATATAAAAACCAGCACAGAAAGTACTGAAGTCAGAAACATGACTGTGTCAGAGGAATATATAGTAACAAATATAAAGACCAGCATAGAAAGTACTGAAGTCGGAAACATGACTGTGTCAGAGGAATACATAATAACAAATATAATGACCAGAATAGAAAGTACTGAAGTCGGAAACATGACTGTGTCAGAGGAATACATAATAACAAATATAAAGACCAGCATAGAAAGTACTGAAGTCGAAAACATGACTGTGTCAGAGGAATACATAATAACAAATATAATGACCAGAATAGAAAGTACTGAAGTCGGAAACATGACTGTGTCAGAGGAGTACATAACAACACATACAACTACCATTACAGAAAATACTGTAGTTGGAACTATGTGCGTGAGGAAAAGATTATAAGATATACAATGACCATTACAGAAAGCTCTGTAGTCGGAACTATGTGCCAAAGGAAAAGATTATAACATATACAACGACCATTACAGAAAATACTGTAGTAGGAACTATGTGCCAGAGGAAAAGATTATAACATATGCAATGACCATTACAGAAAGTACTGTAGTCGGAACTATGTGCCAGAGGAAAAGTTTATAACATATACAACGACCATTACAGAACGTTCTGTAGTCGGAACTGTGTGCCAGAGGAAAAGATTATAACAGATGTAACGACCATTACAGAAAGTACTGTAGCCGTAACTATGTGCCAGAGGAAAAGATTATAACATATACAACGACCATTACAGAAAATACTGTAGTAGGAACTATGTGCCAGAGGAAAAGATTATAACATATGCAATGACCATTACAGACAGTTCTGTAGTCGGAACTATGTGCCAGAGGAAAAGATTATAACATATACAACGACCATTACAGAAAGTTCTGTAGTCGGAACTGTGTGCCAGAGGAAAAGATTATAACATATACAATGACCATTACAGAAAGTACTGTAGTCGGAACTATGTGCCAAAGGAAAAGATTATAACAGATGTAACGACCATTACAGAAAGTACTGTAGCCGTAACTATGTGCCAGAGCAAAAGATTATAACATATACAACGACCATTACAGAAAATACTGTAGTAGGAACTATGTGCCAGAGGAAAAGATTATACCATATGCAATGACCATTACAGAAAGTTCTGTAGTCGGAACTATGTGCCAGAGGAAAAGATTATAACATATACAATGACCATTACAGAAAGTTCTGTAGTCGGAACTGTGTGCCAGAGGAAAAGATTACATCATATACAACGACCATTACAAAAAAGTACTGTAGTCGGAACTGCGTGCTAGAGGAAAAGATTACATCATATACAACGACCATTACAGAAAGTTCTGTAGTCGGAACTGTGTGCCAGAGGAAAAGATTACATCATATACAACGACCATTACAGAAAGTTCTGTAGTCGGAACTGTGTGCCAGAGGAAAAGATTACATCATATACAACGACCATTACAGAAAGTACTGTAGTCGGAACTATGTGCCAGAGGAAAAGATTACATCATATACAATGACCAATACAGAAAGTTCTGTAGTCGGAACTGTGTGCCAGAGGAAAAGATTATATCATATACAACGACCATTACAGAAAGTACTGTAGTTGGAACTGTGTGCCAGAGGAAAAGATTACATCATATACAACTACCATTACAAAAAAGTACTGTAGTTGAAACTGTGTGCCAGAGGAAAAGATTACATCATATACAACGACCATTACAGAAAGTACTGTAGTCGGAACTGTGTGCCAGAGGAAAAGATTACATCATATACAACTACCATTACAAAAAAGTACTGTAGTTGAAACTGTGTGCCAGAGGAAAAGATTACATCATATACAACGACCATTACAGAAAGTTCTGTAATCGGAACTGTGTGCCAGAGGAAAATATTCATCATATACAACGACCATTACAGAAAGTTCTGTAGTCGGAACTGTGTGCCAGAGGAAAAGATTACATCATATACAACGACCATTACAGAAAGTACTGTAGTCGGAACTGTGTGCCAGAGGAAAAGATTACATCATATACAACGACCATTACAGAAAGTACTGTAGTCGGAACTGTGTGCCAGAGGAAAAGATTACATCATATACAACGACCATTACAGAAAGTTCTGTAGTCGGAACTGTGTGCCAGAGGAAAAGATTATATCATATACAACGACCATTACAGAAAGTACTGTAGTCGGAACTATAATTAAAATTGGAAAAATCTACTTTTTACATTAGTATGGTGAAAACTAAGTCTACCTAGGTTAAAAATATCTCTTCTTTTCCTTTTTAGTGTTTATACCATAGTTCATTGCTGTAATAATCCATCATGTCTTTATACCAAAACTCTGTTTTGGAAGACTTTGTATTGAGATAATTGTAGTCATTATTCTTTGATAAGATTTCAAGTCATTCTTTGGTATTTTAAGATTATTTTATGGAGTTTCTATCTAATGTTTGGCTAGTTTGTCCATATATTCATTGTGGCTGATTAATTGTAATGCTAGATTTTTTACTTCGGAGCATATTTCCTATAATGTCGAAAAAAGTCCTTTTTACTTTCTCCCATATACGTTAGCATAGAGAAAGTATTGTGGTCATAAAAAAATCCATTTAAGGATCCCTTGAAACAATAAAAGTGGGGTTTTCGAAAGAATTTGCTGCCTGTCTGTGTCTATCTGAAGTTCGCTTGAGATTAAACGTCCATCCGTTCATTTTATTTATATAGATGGCAAATCAATTGATATGGACTATCAATATCGCTTTTGGTATGTATGTGTATTTAGTCAATATTTCCAGACTATTTTTCACTTTTTTTAAAGTTTTTTTTTATTTTTATGGGAAAAATATACAAAATAAAATTTTCTCAAGAATGGCTCCAACGATTTTAATTAAATTTTCAGGAAAAATGTGAATTACAATTTAAAACATTTTAGAAAAGAAAAAAACGTGGGAAATACTTAACTAGATACGGAAAAAAATTTGGGAAATAAAAACTGGTAATTTTCCCCAAAAAGTTTAGATTTGTTTAGTATTTAATATGGGGGAATGTGTGCCAATTCTTTGGAACCATTTATTACATTTTTAATTGCCTTAATTGCATGGACCGCTGATTGTGAGTCTGTACATTTTAAAACTTTCTCATGCTGAAGTGTACTCATATAACGTATGGCTTTTAAGATCGCCACTAATTCTGCAGAGTAGCTGGACATAGGTTTGCTGATTTTTTATTTGAAAAACATAATGACAGACTACTGCTATTATTAGGCTGTTATTACAAGTAATCCCCGACATTCTAATACGTAGATTTGGATACATTATTATACTATCTAAAACAAGCCATGTATGGACAAACTTTTTTTGGCTGTAAGGATATTTTATTTTTAAATTTATATAGGGCTTTTCGACCACAATAAATCGATTGGAACCGGTCTCAAACCTGGGAAATATCTTTTTTCTGCCCAGAGACTCCTAGACTTCCCGTATATCATGACGAGGCTGCGCAGTAGACTGTGGCGTCATATGAGTGAAATCAGCTGATTTGTTTATTCTACGTCAGCTAAATAGTAAGCAACTTATGTATCACTTATCAGCTGGAATTGTAATTACGGGAATTAGAACAGTATTTTTGTGTTCAGTTTTGCCATTTAGCACAAGTGACGTCATGGGAGATGCGCGTGATACCTGCCGTCTTCTTTTCTAGGTGTACCGTAGTTTTCGTGTGTGTTGCTATATTTACTTAGCAGTGTAATGTTATTTATTTTGAAATTTGTAGAGTAAGGTTAACAAAAATACAAAAGTAATGTTAACTAATATACCCAAGTGTGGTATAAATTAAATTAATTCTTCTCTTACTGACAATATTCTATCAGATTTTAGAAAAGACTATGTTCATGAGCTCCACTGCCCAAAAACCAAAATTCATGGTCACACTGTTGAAGAATCTTAGTGAGGACGTAGGCCGATCTTCCTCACGATACAACATGCCGAGATCCACAAATGGGACTGTAGCTGAGTGTCTCGAATTTTCTCTCGTGAGGCCATAGGCCGAGTTAATCAAAGGGGTTAAAGGTAAACGCGGAAGACCTCCAAAACGAAATATTATTAATAACCTCCAAGGGAAAGCAACAGCAAACGATCCTAAGAATCCTATGGGAGATATGGATGCTACCTCTTCAGTTTGTAAAATTAAACTGAGCGAAGCTTGATCTCCTGGTACTTTGTTTATAATTTACTATCCAGTACAAAAATATATATAAAAAAACAACTTTGTTTGTTTTTGAAACAACCACTTAAGGAACAGTAAAGTTATTCTATTCTAGCTCTTTATACGTGGTTAAAAGGAGTTGAAGAACAGTAAAATTGTTTTACGTACGAAATTGTAGTTCTTTTTGAATAATACGAGATTATTCTGTAATACAATTTAGTGTTGCTTAGGTTTGAACAAGAAAGAACTATGAATAATCACACATACAAGTTTATTAATGTGATATTTGTTTTCCTTAACATACAGGGTGGAAAATAATATGGAAACGCTTTTACAAAAACGTTATTTTTTTCATAGATAATTTGATAATTGCTTTGTTTGACTACTCATAAAGTATCCTTTTTTATCAGAATAATTTATTTAGAAACCGTTAAATAGTGGAGAAATTGTTGTTAATTAGTGGAGAGAATATTGTTCAAATTAGTTACTTTTAAATTCAAATGGCCACTGATCTGAAAAGAATAAACCTTTCGAAGTCCAGTTTGTGGAAATTAATTTCTCTTAAATAGACCTTTCATTTGATATCAAACTCGAACTTCGATTACAATGAAGATTTTTGTTCAACTCCTCATGGGCCGTCCCCCCCTGAATAGATGAAATGTCGCTAATGGCGTCAAAAATTATTATCATGTACAAGATATCACTTTTACAAGCGAAGTTATACAGAAGTTGTAAAAGCATTTCCATATTTTTTCCCACCCTTTATATTTATTTCAATAGAATCGCAGATTACCATACCCTACATAATCAATATGTTCCACAAGGGTAGAGTTGGACAGAGGGCGTGGCGAATGAAAATCTCTCTCTTCTTTTGACTGATGGAGTGCTACGTTGATACCGACGAATATTGTAACAATGACGACCACTAGTATCGGAACAGCAATCAATAGAGTTATGACCCTGTGTCAGAGGAAAACATGTCAATAAATAAAATGACAAATACAGCAAATATTCGAAACCCAGGGTGATAGGAAAATATACTAACATGATTAACACAAAAGTATTTTCGTCGGAACCCTGTGTTAGAGGAATAAAATAAATATTTTAAAAAGTTTACTAGTGGACTCTGGGGTTACTGCATGTGTTAACGGAGCATTGGTTTACCAGGGTTACTGGGGTGAGCATTGGTTAACAGATGACGAAATCAATTTATTCCCTCACGATGGTTCCTATTGTGCTGCTGCTCCTTTCAGACAAAATCATATTATTTCAGGTGGGTCATGTATAATTTTATAAAAATAAAACGATTCTGACATATCCATATTTGCAAATAATCACATTTCGAAGCCTCAGTAACGTTTTTAAATAATCTTCGTACCCTCCTAGTGTTAATTTATTATTCTCCTAACGGTGATCCAATATAAAAGTGGCCCAAAGGACGAACTACAAAATTATAGACCGATCTCTATTATTACTGTTTTAGTTAAATTGATAGAAGCGATGATTAATGATCAGGTATCTATCTTTCTTGCAAATCGCAATCAATCGCAGTTTAGTTTTAAGAAGAGAAAAGTCTCATTTTACTTCATATAAAAATTCCCGGGAACAGGCCACTTTTCTGTGATTCACGTAGGGCCTTTTACAATGTCGTAAAAAAATGCTATAAAAACTGACATTTTATGGATTCTGTTATTGCTTTACAAAATTCATGATATCATAAGTTACAAATCACAAAAAGATCACCTGTGTAAAAGGTAAACAATCTAATGAGGATGAAATGGAATGGGATATCCACAAGGATCAGTTTTTGGCCCTCTCTTTTTTTAATTGGTATAAACGAGCTCCCCAATTAATGTAAAATGAAAAACAATTAACTTTAAACTACTTAAAAAAAGGAAGATGAGGACGTGCTTCATACTATAGAAGTAAATACTTTCAAAATACAGCTTTGAAGGGTATAATTGATATTCGTTGAACAATTCTGACATTGGGATGGAAGGTCATTAATGAGTGAATGACTATTTGTCAAAATCTCTGTTGTTTAGTTAATATATATATATATATATATATATATATATATATATATATATATATATATATATATATATATATATTAACTATAGATAGAATATGCTATATCAATTTTGATTCATAACCAGTCCTAAAAATGCTAAACAATCTATAATGATAATGTGAATATTTCCGTTTCTTAGCAAAGCTGTTTCTAAACTTCAATTCCTCGACAATGTCCAGATGAAACCAAACAGAATAATTCTTTTTGAGACCCTGGTTATTTGGTACACAAAGATCTATAGCACAGTAAAAAATCAATTTGTAGACTGTCCCAATCGCTAATCAATATTTGATAAAAAAAATAAACAGGAGTACAAATAACATACCTTAAATTGCAATATAGGTTATAATATAGGTCAGACGAAGACATGGTAACATATACACCGATCAGCAGAGAAAGTCCCTAATCAATACTCTAAGTCAGAGGAAAACATGGTAACATATACACCGATCAGCACAGGAAGAACCGTAGTCAATACTCTAAGTCAGAGGAAAACATGGCAACATATACACCGATCAGCACAGGAAGTACCGTAGTCAATACTCTAAGTCAGAGGAAAACATGGTAACATATACACCGATCAGCACAGGAAGAACCGTAGTCAATACTTAAGTCAGAGGAAAACATGGCAACATATACACCGATCAGCACAGGAAGTACCGTAGTCAATACTCTAAGTCAGGGGAAAACATGGTAACATATACACCGATCAGCACAGGAAGTACCGTAGTCAATACTTAAGTCAGAGGAAAACATGGTAACATATACACCGATCAGCACAGGAAGTACCGTAGTCAATACTTAAGTCAGAGGAAAACATGGTAACATATACACCGATCAGCACAGGAAGTACCGTAGTCAATACTTAAGTCAGAGGAAAACATGGCAACATATACACCGATCAGCACAGGAAGTACCGTAGTCAATACTCTAAGTCAGAGGAAAACATGGTAACATATACACCGATCAGCACAGGAAGTACCGTAGTCAATACTCTAAGTCAGAGGAAAACATGGTAACATATACACCGATCAGCACAGAATGTACCGTAGTCAATACTCTAAGTCAGAGGAAAACATGGTAACATATACACGGATCAGCACAAAGTACGGTACTCAAAACTCTAAGTCAGAGAAAAACATGGTAACATATACACCGATCAGCATAGGAAGTACCGTAGTCAATACTCTAAGTGAGAGTAAAACATGGTAACATATACACGGATCAGCACAGAAAGTACCGAAATCTATACTATGGGTCAGAGGAAAACATGGTAACATGTTCAATGACCAACATAGAAAGTACTGTATTCTATACTATGGGTCAGAGGAAAATATGGTAACATATACACCGACCAGCACAGGAAGTACCGTAATCTTTATTATGGGTCAGAGGAAAACATGGTAACATATACCCCGACCAGCACAGAAAGTACCGTAATATATACTATGGGTCAGAGGAAAACATGATAACATATACACCGACCAGCACAGGAAGTACCGTAATCTATATTATGGGTCAGAGGAAAACATGGTAACATATACACCGACCAACACATAAAGTACCGTAATCTATACTATGGGTCAGAGGAAAACATGATAACATATACACCGACCAGCACAGGAAGTACCGTAATCTATATTATGGGTCAGAGGAAAACATGGTAACATATACACCGACCAACACATAAAGAACCGTAATCTATACTATGGGTCAGAGGAAAAGACTGTAACATGTTCAACACCCACATAGTAAGTACCGTAATCTATACTATGGGTCAGAGGAAAACATGGTATCATATACACTGACCAGCACAGGAAGTACCATAATCTATACTATGGGTCAGAGGAAAACATGGTATCATATACACTGACCAGCACAGGAAGTACCGTAATCTATACTATGGGTCAGAGGAAAACATGGTATCATATACACTGACCAGCACAGGAAGTACCGTAATCTATACTATGGGTCAGAGGAAAACATGGTAACATATACACTGACCAGCACAGGAAGTACCGTAATCTATACTATGGGTCAGAGGAAAACATGGTATCATATACACTGACCAGCACAGGAAGTACCGTAATCTATACTATGGGTCAGAGGAAAACATGGTAACATATACACTGACCAGCACAGGAAGTACCGTAATCTATACTATGGGTCAGAGGAAAACATGGTAACAAATACACCGACCAGCACAGGAAGTACCGTAATCTATACTATTGGTCAGAGGAAAACATGGTATCATATTCACTGACCAGCACAGGAAGTACCGTAATCTATACTATGGGTCAGAGGAAAACATGGAAACATATACACCGACCAGCACAGGAAGTACCGTAATCTATACTATGGGTCAGAGGAAAACATGGTAACAAATACACCGACCAGCACAGGAAGTACCGTAATCTATACTATGGGTCGGAGGAAAACATGGTAACAAATACACCGACCAGCACAGGAAGTACCGTAATCTATACTATATGTCAGAGGAAAACATGGTAACTATTTCACTGACCAGCATAGGAAGAACCGTAATTTATATTATGGGTCAGAGGAAAACATGGTAACATATACACCGACCAGTACAGAAAGTACCGTAATCTATACTATATGTCAGAGGAAAACATGGTAACTATTTCACTGACCAGCATAGGAAGAACCGTAATTTATATTATGGGTCAGAGGAAAACATGGTAACATATCAACGACCAACACAGGAAGTACTGAAATCTATAATATGGCTCCGAGGAAAACATGGTAACATATACACGACCACACAGAAGTACCGTAATCTATACTATGGGTCAGAGGAAAACTGGTAACATATCAAATACCAACACAGAAAGTACCGTATATACTAAGGTAGAGGAAACATGGTATAAAATACACGTACACACAGGAAGTACCGTAATATATACTATGGGTCAGAGGAAACATGGTAACATATACACGACAACACAGAAAGTACCGTAATCAGTATTATGGGTCAGAGGAAAACATGATAACATATTCAACGACCAACACAGGAAGTACTGTAGTTGGAGCCCTATGCAAAATAAAACATACCAATGTATACAGTGGTTTGTAAGACTCTAATAATTGTATTAAACAATATTTTGTTACAAAAAAGCATTGTAGATGTTTTGATTACTAGTATGTCCTAAGAATAATAATATTTCAATATGGTATTATATATATACACTTTATATATTATATGTTAATATTATGAATACAACTCACCGACATATTCCCATTGTTTTTATGTTTTGCTGCTTCTGAAATAAATAACATAGAAAATTTCAGGAGTGTTTGATCGTTTCCATCAATGGATATAAATTATACAATTTTTAAAGAAAGAAAGTGAGTTTAGATTGACAGGTTTAGTGTATTGAAGTTTTCATTGAATACATACATTTTTGTCAGATTAGAGTCAATATATTTAACCGCACTGTTTTTGTGTTTAACACATTTGACTGTTTGAGAATTTTGTAACCTTGCATTTTACTCAACATCTGTATTTCAATGAACAATAATATAACTAAACATATGCCTCTCCCAGCTGATGTACTGTAAACATAACCTGCATTTCTTCGGTAAAATCACATAGAGTATTGTGTTTTTGAAATGTTCACACTTGATTCCTAAAAGTTTACCAATTTATAATAAAAATGTTTCAATTATTTTATTCTAATATTTGAATAATGGTTACATTTGTGTAGGCTTTGCGTAGTTTCGGACGATTAAAAAATTTATTTCCAAACTCAAAATAATAACCATTTCTACAATAAAAGAGTTTAGAGAAATTATGATGCGAACACTAAGGTTTTAAGTTCTCAAAGTGTTTTATAATAAGTAATGAGAGCGAATTAAAATTACTGTCTTGAAGCTAACCAATCCTATATAGACACTTTTACTAGAGGTCCCACTCACACAATGTCACGATTGAAAAGGAAATTTACTTCTTTAAAATTGCTTAAAATAAAGCTTTAAAATTTAAAAATGATTAATAAGCCTCTATCTCTTGCAAACAACTGTGTATTATATTTCAAAATATGTTTTAACTCGGGGTAGAGACGTACATAATCGTCATACTAGAGTCAGGGAGAACTACAGTATTAAGAAGCACTGAACATTAATTATTGATAGCTTTACTTTACAATAATTTATTTGTATATTATTACATTTAGTATTAAATACTACTAAGGACATTAAGATTTTGAATGAATATTTCTCAAAACAGCAAAAACTCTGTATTCTTTCCATCAAATTTACCATACAATTTATTTTTATGATCATTTTAAACAAATAACACACCTTTTAGTCGTTTCTGGTGGATTCCAAGAAATAGTTTTCTCTGAAACATAAATAGGAATAGCATTAATGTATTGTATTATTTTAAAAATTATCATATCAATGTATTTTGTATTTATTACTAAAAAAAGGGTGTAATTTTTTAAAGTGATGTTTAGTAATCTTGTACCAGCCACTTGCGGCTCTCCTTATAAACTAAACCAGAGTTATTTTTGTGTTGGTGCACCAACTTAAGGTTAACCTAATAGAGTTATTCAACTCTTCCTTGGAAGTAGATAGTAATTTTATTTATAATTTATATGTATATGTATTCCTTTATGTATACAGTAAAGCTACCACATTCACATGCATACAAGATACATTATGTGTGACAAAGACAACACTCGTCTTCTAAACCTTTCATTTGTTACTCCATAAGTAAGAAACATCTTTTTGAACATAGGTTCGATGTTTACATTAGGTTCCAATAATTTTACAATATGTTCAAACTAAAAAAGTGTTGATACTCTAAATATACTAACTGACTATTAATAACAGAAGTTAAATCTCAAGGAACATTGACATGACGTAAAAACATTAACATTTCAATCATTAACTGTCCACACATAACTAGCTCTACCCAGATAACTCCTCTCCGCGCTAAAGAGTGTAAACTAATTTTTCGTAGTGTGTGAACTGTCCACTTTAAAGCGCGCCGAGCAGTTGTGGACTGGGCGGCGTTGCCAGATTGAACTCAGTCACGTGTCTCGTTGAGTTAACTTAGTTATAAGACATGAAGACAGTTCAATGCGGCAACATCGCATCATCACGGTCGTGTAGTGCGTTCTGCCTACGTAGCTTTTCCTGTACACTCTGAGCGCTCTAGGTAGTTAGTTATCTGTGGATAAACCATCCAGTATGAAAATATTAAAATACCAACTTTGGTTTTTTTTGGAACAACCACTTACGAAACAGCTCGGGGGTCCTTTTGTAGCCCTTCACACGTGGTGAAAATTAACAGAGTTTACGAATAATACATTTGTTTTACGTAAGAAACTATAACTTTTTTTAAAGTACATGTTTATTTACTAATTACATTTATTGTTACTTAGGTTTGAACGAGACAAAACTAGGATTAATCACACGTCAATATTTACAAGTGTCATACTTGTTTTCCACGACATCTATTACATCAGAAGTGCAGATTTCCTACCTTAATGATGGCAAGGACCTCAATGGCTATCCATCTTTCCTTTGATGAGTACCTCGTCAGTAGAGTTGTACGGAGGGGTTGGCGACAAAACATCGTAGTCATAGTCTTCGATGTTCCACTGGAGTGTTAAGATGATACCAACGGAAATTGTAACGGCAAGGACCACCAGCGCCAGGACACTAATTATCACAGTCGCAAGCCTGTGACAAAGGAAAACATACTAACAAATAAAATGAGAAACATTACACGTACTATAGTCGGAACCATATGTAAGAGGAATATAGTATAACGGATACAGCGATCAGCTCAGCAAGTATCGGATCTCTTTGTGAGAGGAAAACATACTTTAGAACGACGTTAACAGGAAAACGGTAGTTGGAACCTTGTGCCATAGGTAAAACACGACATTGTATAAAACGACTAGCACAAAAAGTACTATAGATGAAGCACTATATCAAACAAAAGAGTCAAAGGAAAATATACTAACATATACTACGACCAGCACAGGACGTACTGCAGATGAAACCTCGTGAGAAAAACATAATAGCACACACAACGAAAAATTCAAGAAGAATTTTTCATAGGAACTACTTGACAAAGGAAAACATACTAACATATACTAAGACCAACATAGGACGTGCTGTAGACGGAAGCTCGTGTCAGAGGAAACCATAATAGCATATACAACGAACAATTCAAGAATAACTGTCATAGAAACTACGTGACAAAGGAAAACATACTAACATATACTACGACCAACATAGGACGTGCTGTAGACGGAAGCTCGTGTCAGAGGAAACCATAATAGCATATACAACGAACAATTCAGGAATAACTGTCATAGAAACTACGTGACAAAGGAAAACATACTAACATATACTACGACCAGCTCAGGACGTGCTGTAGATGGAACATCGTGTCAGAGGAAACCATAATAGCATATACAACGAACAATTCAAGAAGAACTGTTATAGAAACTACGTGACAAAGGAAAACATACTAACATATACTGCGACCAAAACAGGACGTACTGTAGGCGGAAGCAAGGATCAGTGGAAAACATGATAACATATACAACTACCACCACGGAAGTACTGAAGTCATAACTACGGGTTAGATGAAAACATAATAATAAATAAAAAGCATGGTAGATGAATTATGTGGCAGAATATATAATAACGTGTAACGTTGGTTTATAAAACATTTAGTCGAATTCCTCATTATTTAGTCAGAATATGTCATGTTTTGAGTAGAAACATATTACAAGAAGATTATTATTCTTTTAAGTATGTTAAACGTGATATTATATACATACATATATTATAAGTTAATATTTTGAAAATTACTTACCTTACCATTTATGCTTTGCAGCTACGGAAATAAGAAAAATATAACATTTTATAGTATATAATCGTCTTAATCAATGGATATAAAGTACAGGATTTTAAACTACAAAAGTGTCTTGAATTAGCAGATTTAATATATTGATATATTTATTGAAAACGATGAATTTCTTCAGTTGGTGTTAATATTTTAAATGCGTTGTTTACGTTCCTATTAAATTTGACAGTTGAAGAATGGTAACCATTTGTTTTATACGACATCTGTTTATAAATCAACAATAATATTATTAATTCATATGCCTTTCTCAGCTGATATATTTACAAATTTACTCTAAATTAAATGTTTAATTCCACAGAGAGCTTTATTGGTTTTGAAAGTTTCACATTTTTGTCGTCTAAACAAAATTATTTATTTATATTGACACTTTTGAGCTTATTATACTCGTATGATAACAATAAAATCATACTTTTTATGATTTTTGTTTATCCAAGAAGGGTGTGGATTTTCTCAGTACAAAAAAATAAAAATTTCCAAAATGATTACCTTTGGAGTTGCTATGATGCAAATACTGTGGTACATATATTTACCTCACAGGGTTTCAAAGTGGTTTTTATAAAGCAATAAGAGGAATATAAAATTCTAATACTTTCTTGAAGCTGACCAACCCTATATAGTCACTGTTACTGGGGGCATCCAATTCCACAATGAAATGAATGAAAACGAATTTACTTCAAAACTTCAAGGATTCCACTCCCTTGTCCTGGAAAGAACTGTGTATTGTATGTCAATATGCTCATGGGCAAGCTTGTGGACTTGCTGACGGACCTATTACACGGTAGGATATGATAGTGGACAAGCTTGTGAACTTGCTGACGGACCTATTACACGTGAGGACATGCTGGTTGACAAGCTTAAGGACCTTCTGACGGACCTATTACATGGTAGGATATGATAGTGGGCAAGCTTGTGAACTTGCTGACGGACCTATTACACGTGAGGACATGCTGGTAGACAAGCTTAAGAACTTGCTGACGGACTTATTACACTGTAGGATATGCTCGTGGGAGAGCTTGTGAACTTACTGTCGGACCTATTACACGTGAGGACATGCTGGTAGACAAGCTTAAGGACTTGCTGACGGACCTATTACACGGTAGGATATGCTGGTAGACAAGCTTAAGGACTTGCTGAGACCTATTACACGGTAGGATATGATAGTGGGCAAGCTTGTGAACTTGCTGACGGACCTATTACACGTGAGGACATGCTGGTAGACAAGCTTAGGGACTTGCTGACGGACCTATTACACAGTAGAATATGCTCGTGGTAGAGCTTGTGAGCTTACTGTCGGACCTATTACACGTGAGGACATGCTCGTGGGCAAGCCTGTGGACTTCTTGACGGACCTATTACTCGGTAGGACATGCTGTTAGACAAGCTTAAGGACTTGCTGAAGGACTTATTACACGTGACGATATGTTCATAGGTAGGCTTGTGGACTTACTGTCGGACCTATTACACGTGAGGACATCCTCGTGGGCAGGCTTGTGGACTTGATGACGGATCTATTATAAGCTCGTATGCTTTCTTATAAATAGTAAGGAGAGAATGAGAGATAGTCAAAATGCTGTTCTGTAAGTTAGTTATCTTTTAGTTCTTGTCCAAGTATCATTTATTTTTTCCCCACCCTACCCCCAATAGTCAATATAACCAATGTTTAATAAAGCTAGTAAACTCTGAAATATGATTTAATGATGTTAACTATAATTTAGAGGCCTAATAGCCAAAGAAAAAAACCGATCAATACAAAATTAAGGACTAGAATGTTAAAACTTGCTATGAAAATAGTGAGTAATAATTAAAAACAGCAGGTAAACTGGTGAAAAACCATACAAACATGGTAAGTAGCGAGGCGCTGGCAGAGGAAAGGAGTCGCGCGTGCGTAGTACATATACAAAAACAATCCTGTCTTCACGAGCATATCCACGTCAGAAAACCCCTATTACACGGGAAAACTTGGTCGTGAGCATGCTGATATGGACAAGCTCGTAAACAGGACCTCACGTGTAATACACCCTTTATTTCACAATTTAAACAGATTAAAAGTGTACTGTACACATTTTACTAAAAACGTGGTTGTAATGTTTTAAGTGAGTTGTTTTTTAGCGTAATATTGTCCATACTAGTGTTCATTGAACTAAATTTTACAATATGGTAATCAATAACATTGTTGATGTTTTGCAAATAATCATATTATTTTCACGTTACAGAGCGATATCATTCATTTACTGATAGTTACCATCACCGTAGTTGATAAGGCATCTCGAGCAACGTCTATTTACCTTTTTAGGTTTTAAATAATTGTATAACAAAGGAATCTGCTTTTTATCTCATGGTTGTAACTATGGTATGAAAAAGTGACGAAAATATTAGGCATGTTTTTCTTCAATTGCACAATCATTGGACTGTCATAAATTGGGCTGTTTTCATTTAAGTTAATAATCATTTTTTTTCTACAAATTTAAATATTTATTTTGATGCTATACATTACTTTAATATTTTGTTTGGTTAAGATAACGAACTGTTAGGCAAAAAAAAAAAAAAAAAAAAAAAAAAAAAAAATTCATTGAACCTCCCAACTTGACTTCAGAGACCTCATATAGCCAGTCTTGTAACAACGAGAAGGTTAAAAAGCTACTATCAATTTCGTGACGATATTAGCCAGTCGTAACCACAGCAACGCCTTACCTTCATGCACGGTTGTCACTATTTCGCTACGTAACTACTCCTTTCTAATAATCTACTTGTTCAAATATGTGAATTAGTGCACAAAAGACTATTATTTACTCTTAGGATGTCGATTGTACCGATATGGGCAAATATGGATTTAAAATGAATGTGAAGAGTATATTTGAGCGAATGTAGTCATTGTTACAAACTAAGTCCTATTCCTTAGAAAGTGTCACTAGCAGCTCAATGAAAAATGAACAGCAGTTGGTTAACTGCTTATCTCCTTCAAAATTAATTATGACTCTGATTGGGATCAAACTGAGAACCTTTAGCACTTGATGCTGGGTTTTAACCAACTTAGCTAACATAATTGAGGGTTTTAATATTGTGTTTATATTCTTATTAAATTTTTTTACTGTTTATATATTGATATAGATTACCAGCCAAAGTGTACTATTGGTAACGCCACTTAAGTGTCTCAGAGCGTCACTTAAGTGCCACTAATGTGGTCGTCTCAAATACGGTATGGTCATAAAATCTATTATGATTGTCAGACATAAGTTTGTTTCACTAACTCCTATGGGATGAATATGCCTTACAATATTCTAGTATAGTTCAATTTTTATAATGGTAGACTTGGACTCCGGAAGCGGCGGTAGGCGAGGGGGGAGGAAGAGTACCACTGTAAAGAGCGTCTTACAAACATTTGCTCAAATTGGGCCACTCTATGCAGGAATGACTCTTTGGACTGAATTCATTTATTTATTTGGACTGAAGCCTAGAGTCTAAGGTTATATTAATTGTACTATAGTTGTTTGGTGGGGGGGGGGGGTGCTGATTAAAATACTTTTTCTGTAATACAGTATATTGGGCTGAGTTACTGAGCTTTTATAGTAATTTTTTTATTCATTATTAAAAAACTCCCCCTAAGACGACGATCGTCAAGATATGGGAGAATATGAGGAGCGAATGAGTGTGATGAGTGTAGATGAACGAGTGTAGTTGTTGTTACTAACCAAGGTGGACTATTCCTCAGTAAGAACTATTTATTAATAGCCCCAATAGTCAGGGCAACTAAGGGACCTACATCTTTACAAGGAATCCGAACCACGTGGATTTTCAGCTTACTGACAAGGTTGATGTACAGTTTTTCGATCAATTATTCCTAAAATACATACAATTAGCTCGGTTTGGGGTTAAAAACTGGTTTTAAAAGTTAGCCTATCAGGCACACATTTCTTCTTGGATGATTGTTTGGAATTTATGATCCAAGTTAATACAAGTACTCGTTTATTATTTCAAATTCTTTCAATTACAGATATATTACGTAACAAGCCTATTTTAGCGTTGTTTTTTAGTTTTAATTGGCGACAGCCATTTTTAAAAATGTATCGTTGTTTTACTTCTGCAAAAATATTTGGTAAAAGAACCAATTTTTAGCGAAACTGAATTAGTATTGAAAAGCAACATACTTACTATTGTTATACAATTTTTTGAGCATTAAATAATTAAAAAAATATAGAGTAATTTCAGTTGTAATGAGATTTTAAGACATGTAATTTTAATTATGAAGCATTAAATTAACTTTATTACTTTGTAATTAATTACTAGTCTAATAAAAAGTGACAGGTAAGCTTTCCCGTAGTTCGCCTTGAATCTGTGATTATTGTATGATCATTCGTTATTTATAAGTAACTTTTACATCGAATATAATGCAGTAAGTATGATCTTATCAATGACATGGTGTACGCTCAATGGTTTCCATCGACGTGGACATTACAAGAAAATTCTGAGCTGACCATATTGGGTGGTAGTTAGGGTCCAGATGTCTTATAGAGGAGATAAGTGAGTATAAGCATTGATTTTATATAAAAATAAATTTCCCATCCTATGTTACATTTTCAGACTCAAAATATGAGCTGTTTTTGTGGTCCATTGTGGAGTGCTAGTGTAGTCCCGTGTAAATGTAATGCAGTTTTTAAACCAGCTGTGGTTGCGGGCCTCACTAACTAACAAAATTACAGGGGACTAACAAAATTACACTAACTAACAAATTGCTATTAGATGGGCTATCTGTTGTCGGTGTGTTATATAATAAAGGGTATAAAGCATGGCAGTAGGCTGAAATTGGAAAAATACTACGTGGTTTGGATTTCAGGAACTGTTAAGCTTAGTTAGCAATAATGACTATGGCCTACACTCATTATTCTACACTCATCACACTCATTCGCCCCTCATATTTCAGCATTTTCCCTTTATTTCAGGAACTACAAATTTTACCTGTTCAACATCTCTTCATATTTAAAGTCCTAAGATTTTTTGTACTAGGAGTGGAAATAGAGAAAGTATTATGCCGCATAACCGAATTTATAGTACAAGAAGCTTCGTTAATAAATCTTTTAAACTACCAAAAGTCAATAAAACTATTTTCCGTCATTCCATTCAATATTTGGATCCTAAATTTTTCAACAAACTTCCGCTTCAAATAAAAATTCAAACAATCTAAAATATTTTCCTCATATAACATAAAAGATAACATAAAAGTATCTCACCAATATGTTAGAGTAGTAGTTTTAATCATGTTTAATAGTTGTTTTTGTCCACAGATGTTACAGCGGGCATACAACATGTATTGTACATAATGCTAGGCTCTAGTTTAAAGTAAAAAAAGTGATTTATTTTGTTTGTGATTGGCCAAACTACTTGTAAAAATGGCCAATTTTTTCTCAATTGTTCAAATGATTGTATGTATGTTTGGTATTATGGGAGATAAACTCATTTATTCATATATTCGTCCATATCTGTATGATCGGCGTTTTTCTAATGAATAATATTTTTGACAGTTTCATTAGATAAAAATACATCCTCATATATAATACGCGTAGCCGTTTTCTGTCAACGCAACATCTCCATTTTTTTAAACCAATTTAAATGGTTGAGGTGTCAAAAAATTTGCCTCCGTAGTTGTGCAATAAGATTTTAATTCTTTAATATTTTAACCCTGAAGGGCATGGAAAGCCCTCAAAGTATGTTTTTCGCCCATAAGAATAACTTGCAGACGGATTAAAATGAATTGTAAAGTAGCAGATTTTGAAATGTAAATAATGATTTCCAAAAAGTTTTAACATCTGTTGGAATGTAAACAATGGTGTTTGTAATATTGAAGAGGTTGGAACTTTCATAATGCTAAATCAGGGAAAGTTGTAAGCAGGTTTTATTCACATCCAATTGTAGGGCTTCCCTTTATTCGATTTGTAGGTAATCTAATGCAGTTATTTTATTAATCTAATTTAGCAGTTAAACTAAAAGAAGTGAAATGAATCCCATCCTTGCACGCAGCCCACCTAGCCGGTGACTGGTGGTGGTTCGGAAGTCACCTTTTAAGTCGTTGGTTCCCAGGTTAAGTGTTATTGAGGGCTTCTTAGCCCTAACTTTGCCTGGTAAAATAATACGATCATTAACTTTTATCTTTTACTACTGTATGTAGTCAAAAGTCACTTGCCGAGGCCGAAGGCCGAGGTGTAACGAGCGCAGCGAGTGACGCGTTTGGTACGCGGAGCGTGCATGGGTGTCCCCTAGTAAAAAAGAACTGTCGGTGACCTTAAGAAATTGAGATAAAATAGAATGTTTAAGATTGTATGTATTGTATGAATTTAGAAACGTTCAAAATAAACTAAACAAATTTGCGATATGAAAGATTATTCCCTTATCAATAAATATATAAACAGCGAAATTTTCGTTCATTAGAAGAATTGATCTGTAATTGCAGAAATGTTCCTCTGTTTTCTACAAATCCTATAGTATTTAAATACATATTATTTATTGGAATATTTTATATAAAACAAAATAGGCCTGCAAACTATAAATTAAAGTCATACAAGAAATTATGTGAAACGAAATGTTAGTCCCATGAAGGTACATTTATCAGAGGAACAAAATAACATTTTTCACAGTGCGTATGTAAGATATATGGGATCTTTTCCATTAATACACTACCATTAGATAAATATTCTGTTTCTCTAAAAACTGTCCCCAATCATATTTACGTTACGTTCTTGTGGTATTCCTTATCCACTAGGAATCCGATTCCTAGAACTTAACTTAAACACGGAGAGCGCACTCGGTGGTAAGTCAATCGTTGGATTTTCCAGTTTGTGATCAACTTTAGTAGCCACCTAACCTAACCTAACCTAAACGCAATTGCGATAAAAAGAGTAGTAGTAGTGGTGAATTAACGGAAAAGGTCTAAAATTAAGCTAAAAGTTTGAAGGAGCTTAGTAACGTAGAACCTGAAAAATTAAACTTAAAATTAATAAATATAAAATAAGTACGGATGGAAACTAATACTTTTTATTAAATTTGTTGTGCACTGGAGTGAGAAGGTAGTGAGTACGAACGAAATTCATTAATCCTATTAAAAAGTAAATTATAACAAATAATTTTTATTTGCATCTCGGTTGTACTCTATTTTGTAGTTTCATTTTGTTTCCTGGGAGGGGGGTGGAATTGGTTCATTTGGGTTATTTTTATAACACTGACCTCCAATACTAAATCAACGACACTAAACAAAGAGATAAAAGACGATGTAGTGCTGACGTTTCGAAAAACGTTTACGTCTTCAATGAAATAGCACATAATTAATGTGGTGGAAAATTTGTAGAAGGCTCTTAAGCCCCCCTCCACAAGGTCATGTAATTGTAGCTTTTCACATCAACTCTGCACGAATATTGAATAAAGTTTCGTATTATATCGAAATATATTTAAAGATATTCAATTAGGTATATGAAAACGTTTATAATTGATTCAATAACATTAGTGCTTTTTTCCTTTTCTTTGTATAAGCGAAATTTTAGAATCTAATCATTATAGAATATATGTATCTCAATTAATAGTTTAGAATTGAACTATTAGAATTATTATACTGAAATACGATTAATATTGTGAAAATATTGAACACTTTTTTATTAGTATCTTTCAATAAAATAAGGAATATTATGGTTAATGAGAAACAGTGAATAACAGTACTTTTCAACGTAACTTTTTATATTTTTTTACTAGAATTTAATCATGATAAATTATTAAGCATTTAGTATTTAAAAATTCTAGTTAGGTTAAAAAACAATTAATAGATTGAACAATTAGTCTGTGCGTGTGGTGGTGCTGCTACTAACCATATAACAAATATTACAATAATAAACACCAGCTCATAATAATAATAGATATTTAAAATGTCTTTAAGACATCTGTTTGTGTAGACCAATGTTTTCATAAAAGAGTCCCCTCCTCACTCCTCACCTATGTTCAGCCGATACTGAGCAGAAACTAATTTAACTCACAATGCTTAAAATTAATAGTTAATTTAATACAACACATATTGGAGAAATCTATTTTTAGTATTGCTATTTTTAGTATAAGTATATTTTTATGTGAAAACTTAGAGAAAGTTGAGTAGAGAATTCTCTGACCCATCTGGAAACCTCAAGCTGGCAAAGTTCTGCACAACTTCTGCATAACTTGTGTGCGTAATGTATTTAAGTATACCTTTTAACTGAAAATGTTTCCTCCGGGATTTCTTCTTCTGAGTTTGAATAGTTTGCTTTAGAAAATTATTTCTAGCATATAATAACTTTTATAAGATGAATGATTACAAAAAAGCGCACATCTTCAAAGTACATAGTAAATAAGATAAATTATAATTTATAATCTTTTTCTTGGGTGTCTGTTTTTAAAACATCTGTGAAACCATTCATTATTTCTTTCATTTTTAAATGCTAATACCAACTTTAATTTGTTATTATTAACTTAATATCTTCTGAACTTTATTTATGAACAATAGTATCCAAAATGTTATTTTTAATACGTTAATTGTTACAATACCAGTTTTAATACAATACCAGATTATTGTAAAAAATGGAAGAGAGAGATAAATTCAAGAAGGATATTGTTAAAAAAATTCTAAAGTAAAGTACCTTTTTCTAAGATAGTACAAAGGTTTTGTATCAATATATATAAGTTAAATTTCTTTTAGTAGAAGTGCATAATAAAAGGTAAATTCCGTATGAGGGATCATTATTTATGCTTTCATTATTCGTTAGTTTCTTTGCTGTCGATCTTAGGCATATATGGAATAACAATATTCTATTCTACTGTTGTTAAATCCTTATACTGTATACCGTATAATACTTGAGGCCTTTTTTTTCAACGCAACTACTACCTTATTTCTTGACCATTTTAAACGGTTGAGGTGTGAAAACATTTGCCTCTGTTGGAGTTGTGCAATAAGGTTTTAACTCATCAATATTTCATTCTGAAGGATGTGGGAAGTCCTCAAAGTACTTTTTATGCCATAAGAATAACATGAGGGGAGATTTAAATGAACCAAACCGAACAGCTCTTCAAATGTAGTTAATGGTTTCCGAAGAGTTTTAACAGCTGTTGGAATGTAAACAATGGTGTTTGTATTATTAAGGAGGTAACATGTTTCATAATGATAAACCAGTGAAAGTTGTAAGGATGGTTTTCTTCACATTTGATTGTAGGGCTTTGCTCTACTAGACTTGAAGGTTTCAATGGTGATGTAATGAAGTTATTTTAGTTATTCTATTAATCTTAAGCTATTAAAAAAAATAAATAAATAAATCACACTTTTGTTATTGACTATGTAATATCATTGGATGTTTATACTAATAAATAGGTAGCAAAGCAAGTAATGTGAGTGAGATACAGTAAACAAATTTAATATTGTGATTTTACGTTGTACAGTTAACCTAATATTATTTGTAGTGAGAATACATAACCCAAGGCCGGAGGCTTATATGTAACGAACGCAGCAAGTGACGGGGTTAGCATGCGAAGCGTGCAGGGGTGTCCACTAGTAGATTCTTAATTAGCATATTATTTGTTGGTATGAATGCAAATAAAGCTAACTTTACACCACAAACACGTGCTGTGTACACATATAGAGTACAACATATAGAGTTTGGTTAGGTTTATATATGATATATTAGGATATGTTATATAACAACAAGCATAGTTATTTTTACTATAAATAAGTTAGGTTACTTTACAGAGAAAACATAAATAGAGTTCGCATTTAATAGTGTGTCGAGTTGTTAGTCTTCCAGTTTGCCGTGGGGATAACAACCCGACCCTTAAGACCAGACAAGCAAGACTATGTCAACCCCTTCCTTTATTACCCTCAAAATCCTCAAGGATAAAGGAAGACAAGTTTACTTTAGTTTTATTTAGATGTACATTAGTTTTAATCTATTTATAACTGCCGTTGAGGCGTTCGCTGCGACCACAAGGAAGGCATCTGTTGCTTTTTCTCTGCGGTTACGTTAGATTTGGTTAGGTTAGGTTTATTAAGTTAAGTCAGGTTAGTTTACGGTTAGCTAAGGTTTGTTATGTTCAGTATGGTTAGGTTAAGTTAGGTTTGATTAAATGAGGTCCGGTTAGGTTTGGTTAGGTTAGGTTAGGTCTGGTTTGATCTGGTCAGGTCAGGTTTGGTGTGGTCTTGTCTGGTCTGGCCTATTCTGGTCTTATCTAGTCTAGTCTGGTCTTGTTTGAACTGGTCTGATCTAATGTTTTCTTTTCGGGTAGTGTATAGTGTGGTCATGTTAAGTTAAGTTAGGTTACATTAAGGTTGGTTATGTCAGGTTAAGTTACGATATGTTAGGTTACGTTAGGTTAGGTCTGGTTTGGTCTGGTCAGGTCATGTTTGGTCTGGTCTTGTTTAGTTTTGTCTTGTCTTGTCTTGTCTTGTCTTGTCTGGTTTGGTCTGGTCTGGTCTTGTTTGAACTGGGCTGATCTAATGTTTTATATTAGGGTAGTGTATAGGGTGGTCATGTTAAGTTAAGTTAGGTTACATTAAGGTTGGTTATGTCAGGTTAAGTTACGATATGTTAGGTTACGTTAGGTTAGGTCTGGTCAAGTCAGGTTTGGTCTGGTCTGGTCTTCTTTTGTCTTGTCTTGTCTTGTCTTGTCTTCTCTTGTCTTGTCTTGTCTTGTCGTGTCTTGTCTTGTCGTGTCTTTTCTTGTCTGGTTTGGTCTGGTCTAGCCTAGTCTGGTCTGGTCTGGTTTTGTTTGAACTGGGCTGATCTAATGTTTTCTATTAGGGTCGTGTATAGTGTGGTCATGTTAAGTTAGGCTATCTCGAGTTAGGTTATGATATGTTAGCGACCTTTCCGCTACTAAGTTAGACTCTATGTTGATGTTTCTTTTACGTGTGCTGATAAGACATAAGTGAATTAAAACTTAACAAACTGTTTTAATTGCTCCTAATTCTCAATGGATAAGTACATTCAACTAAAACATTCTCTTACAAAAGATACATTAAATAAAATATATTTATAATTTTACTACGTTAAAAATTAAGAGTTCTCTTGTTTGACCAAATATTTACATCTGTGCAGTAATAGTTTTATTTAGTAATATATCTGCACACCACATTATAATTTATATTTATTATATTTTCTTCTTATGAAAGTGGTACGATATGTTATTTTTTTTTTATATTTCAAGGGCTTTATGAGACAATGGCTTAGCTGGATTTCTCAATATTTCATCACGCGACTGCTGTTCTGAATTCAGGAGTGCTAACCTAGGTTTGCTAGAAGCTTTTTAACAGCCCTGCCTAAATGTTTATGAATGAAAATCAGCAAAACTTTGATAACAGTTATGAACGTAAAGATACAAGTTATAGTCTTAGTTTCATGTTTCTAAATGCAACATGGTTTAAATAGATCAAGGTCTTGTTGAAATTCCGAATTTTAAAATGATAAAAAGTTTAACTTCATATTTACATTTCCAAAAATCTATAAGCTATAAAATGTGTATTGTACGTATAAATATCCATGGTAATTTTAACTTACAAAAAACAAGCTATAAAAAAATTTGAGTCTAGGTAATGAAAAATACATTTGTGGTCAATGTTAATTAATCTTTGATTATTTGTATATACCTTTATACTTACTGTAATTAATAAAACATTACCTTCACTTAAAATCTTAAGTTGGTTCAATTGTTGTAAAAGTTTTAAAATTATCAGGTATCATTAGAATTATAAAAAATAACTCGTCCAGAATGAAATATAAATGAATCGTGTTATATAATTCACTTTTACAGGCTAATTTCAAAATTTCTTTTAATTTTGCATTACCTGTAAATTCAAAAAGCATTATTACTGATACATTTATTTACTAGTCGAATGTTTATTCAATTTTATATCATTGTACTTCTTGTGATCCGTTGTGATACAATGTGCAGTTAAAACTCCAGTCAGCTGCAAACAGTGGAGCAATACACCGACCTACTGGTGTAATCAGAATTCATCGCATCCAATAAACAGTGTTTTTATTGGATGGGAAGTGATATGGAGAATGTTTTTAATTGAACAACCAATTCTCCCTTATTGCCAACATCGTTTCAATCGTTTTTCCAACGGGTGAATCCATTATTGTGGTGTTATTGAGAGCGAGCTAAATATATCAACGTTTTTCAATAATATTAAGTTTTTTATGGTTTGATTAACTCAATTATGAACATAGGAGGGAGTAAGTTTCATGAAACAATATCTGTACATATATTGTAATGAAATATAAGTAAACATTGAATGTTTTTAATATTTTATGTGAACGTAACGGACTTGGAAATGACGTCATTATCAGGTTAAATATTATATTAGACTGGAGTGGTGCATTTAAAATTGGTACCTTTAAGGTTATCTTTTTATACTTAGCTTGAGGTCCCTTTTTACTCTTTCTGGAGACTGATTCCAGTACCACTGAAAAGCAAAAGTGCATTTCTTCCGAAGTATCATCTATGGAAAGACGTCTCCTATCCGTGAAAAAAGTTTGGAGACTCGAGTTTGGATCCTTACACAAACTAAACTAATTAAGAAATGGTCTTGAAACTAGTTTTATAATGGTTATCAACTCAACGTGCGTTGAATAATATCAATAACAATAAATAAGCTTGATCTTTTTCAATATATATATATTTCAATTAAAAAGAAAACGGAATCGGTTTTTTTTCTTAGCATACGAATATCAAGTATAACAATTGTCCTCGGAAAACGCGTAAATAAATGGCAATGACATTTTAATAGTGGGCTATGTTCTTGACATTAAGTTTGATATTGTTATAATTAATTATCTAACGTTGCATGTTTTGTTGTAACCATAGTTTAAGATGATAGTTTGCAGGGCTTCATGTATGTTATAACGAATCGTATTTGATAGCGCAGCAATTCTCTTTTATTCATGACCAATTTTAGTACTGAGGCATTCGGCCGACCACTGTGTGCTTTTTTAGTGTTTTATTGTAGATCAAACTTTATTTGATGTTTGTGTGTTCATACGATATATTTTAGAGTATCTCAGAGTAAATTTTTAAGATTAAGCATTGATTTATAATAAAACATTTATGGATAGAACTTTTTCACATGAAAGTTTTGTATGTATTAAAAAGCCAATATTTTGCTTAAATTTTCCTGTATTAACTGTTCTGCTGTACAGAGTAGCAGTTTGGGTGTTTTTAAAATACAATTAGATGAAATAAGACGTTTTTGCAAATTGAGTAATAGAGCTAATATTTAGTTGGTAAGATAATATTTATGTGGTTAGTAAGATACTATTATGCAGTGGTAAAATATGTTTTAGAGTTAACCTAAATAGGGTTTTTTTTATTAAAACATAAAACTTATACTCTTAAATCTTAACATGAGATGTTTTTCCCAGACAATAGTTCTCCAATCTAGCCCAAATTGACGCTTTCCATTAATATTATTAATAAAAACGTTAGATTCTGTTGAGTACGATTCAACTCAAGTGTCTGGTGTATACTTAAAATAAATATCTTATATTTATACATATATACTTATATAAATTACTTCTTCAAATAAATCTACATTTATATAACTAACAAAGTTCATTATTATTTTTATTAATTTAAATTATTATAAGCAACTTTCTTTCCAATTTCTATATGCAATATCAACAAAATTTTTTTTATATTGAACAATAAGAATGTAAAATTAGTTATTTTAATGTCATGTCGTCTATAGTACGAACTACGTGGGATCGCCAAATTCCCTCGCACAGCGGTTACAGCCCAATGGCTTGGATGTGATTCGATTACCAGATAACGACGCGGAAATTGTTTCTACCTTTCTTTTGGCTCCAAGGGTAATTTATACAGGTCGGTTTAACGTTGCACTAATGTACTGTGAATTATTTTATGAATTTTCGTGTTAAGAATAATTATTAACTTATAAAAAAAACTTATAAGTATATAACTTCCTATAATATAGACTCTAATTATATAATTATCTCTTTATTAATTGTGTAACATATTAATGTGTAACATAAATTGTGTATGATACAAATATCATTAACGCAAACTAATCAACTTGTATTGGTAATGAGTGGCAGCATACATTAGTCAAAGTGACGTCTCTCCAGACAGACACATCGACTGAAGCCGACACCATCGCAAGAAGACTAGAAGCAATGGAAAGGTTGATATGGAGGAAGATGGAGTGAGTAAGATGGAAAGAAAAGAGCAGGTTAGGAGAGGAAAATAGTTAAAGAAATAAAGATGAGAAAAATAAATTTGATAAGACATGCAATGAGAAAAGAGTGTTTGCAGAATGCAGTTACTGATGGAATGGAGAAGGTAAAAACAAAGAGAAGAAGATGCCAATTGATACAGTAGATGGTATAATGAATGAAAAAGGAAACTTAACACAAAGGATATAGTTCAAGACAGAGGTACAAAAAAAAAAAAAAAAAAAAAAAATCAGCAGAATGTATCACAATGAATGTTTTGAATAATTTTTAACCTCGTTGGAACAATAACTACCGGAATTTTCACCGGTTTTTACTGTGCATCATCTTTACACTTTTATCAATACAAAAAACCGTGTATGTAACATATTTATACTGTAACACAAGATTGACAGGAAAGTTTTCTATAAGTACTATAAATTTCAAAATTGTAGCTTTTCAATAACTAGAGTTCGTATAGATTTCCCAGAAAACCGCTTCTAGAGGTCGTGAAATTAGTTACTTGATCATATTAAAATCATGTTGATTTAAATCAATATAAAATCATTGTATTTTCCTTACGTATGTAAAAGTAATCTCTATTAATGTATAATTAAGTTAAAAGCCATTAATATTTTAAAGAATTGAATATCTAGTTTAGAACCATAAGAAGTTTTAACATTTTATTAGAAATATTTCAATTGGATGTATAATGCTTCAATTTATAATCATATAAGAATCTGATTTTGTAAAGACAAAGTGATTGGGAGTTACTACAAATATTCTTTTAATATCGACAAAATAAAAAATGTATTGAATACTAACTTTAAAAAAATGTTCATGGATGGTAATTAAAAAAAAATACTTATTATAAATTAATTATTCTCTACTAAAGAATTGCGGGAATGCCTCTCAGCCCAAATGTCATTACGGCAGTCATTCTATCGCTATTTGGCAACTAACATGGAGTCTGAAATGCCTGTGGCTATGGGACACAGATAGCCAACTGAATGGTCTGGATATGTTTGTATTTCCATTTAAATGGACTTTTGATAGGTTTTAGCGACTTTAACAACTATCAGTTATTTTGTAATGTGTTGTTTCGATAGTATATGGCACCTATTCCTGTCCAAATATCCTGGACCGCTCTTAAAACTGTTTCAATCCACCAGGTAAAGTTAAATAGGAAAAAATGTAGGTAAGTCGGAAATACTTGAAATACCCTGTTCCGTTTACAATTTTAGGAACTAAATAGATATAAAAACTCATTTATATAAATGCAATTTTATGTAAACATTTAAAGTGAATATATTCGCCTTTTTTCGAGTTTTGATTTATATGAATTTAAATGATTCAAATGTTTCAAACTTGTTTAAAAATATTTAAATTTAAATTACTTTCTCAAAAATATAATATTATATTTTAGTTTAAATACCCGTAATATCCTTATGTTTGATAATTATCAACTATGTGATTTTAAGTAACTGAAATTTGCCTTACCATCTAATTTAAACAAACGCAACTAAATATTTGAATTGTTAGTTTCCCATGATTGATATCTTGCTAATATGAAAATAAAATATAAACAAACCTAAATGGTGTACACACTTAAATAAAAATATATTATAATTTATCATTTAAAATCCGCGCATTCCTCCTTTAATGGAAAATCCATCAAAATTTTCAGAGTGAGTGACATTTCCACTCCAAGTGGCTTCAATGCCTTCTGCATCACAGCTTCCCAAAGGGCGGTGTTCGATATCGATAGTTGTTCATCGAGAAAAACACGTCACTTCCTTTTCCGTCACGTGGCATGAGTAAATTATGTCATGAAGGGCTTTTATGGAGAACGTATTTTATATTCCTTTTGGGTTTCAGTCTTTAACGACTTGTTATTTTATAGATATGTTTACGAAACACCAATGAGTAGAAAGTAAAGTTCTATATTAATAACCTATTTATATTAATTAATAAATTATATATTATATAAATTTTCATAGACGCCATTAAAGTTTATATTTATAGCCAGTTAACAAAATAAAAATTGCCGGAGGCCATTCATTCAGACAAAAAAATTAATGTATAAGTTAGGTAAATAAAATAAGATAGTTTACAAATAAAAATTTTTAAAATACTAGATAAAAATAAACAATAAATGTTATAACTCGTAATTACTACAAATTAGCCTCCTCTATTATCTTAAAACATTTAGAATGTATTGTGTATAAACTCTCGTGTAACAATTAATAGGCCTCCTATTATAGGGGTGACATTATGTTGGTTTGTTTTCACCACAAGCGTTGCCTGTTTAGAGTGCATAATCTCTGTTTTCAAATTCATTGCCGTTTCACGCTGAATCGTGCTGAACGACCTGCTGCCTCAGTTAGCTCGGCTGTTAGCACAATAACATCAAGGGTAACACGGATTCGTTGTTTTCTTGTAAAATTGGCAGTGAAAAAGTGGCTGAGTACTGTTTTATTTAATTTTCCATAGTAATTTTTCTTAGCATATTATTTTGTAATACAACTAAAATTTAAATTGACGTATTCAGTCATTTAAAGCTGAAACCGTTTAAGGAACAAAAAGCTCCTCTAATGTTTAGGTTTATACATATTCTTAATTGACAAACATTTATAAACTTGGCAAAAGATTAATGTGGACGTAACTGATTTCACATAGACTAAACTCTTCTCTTTACCAACATTAATCGTACGGTTGTTACAAAGTAACCATTAGAATTATTTAAAACCTATGAAACTTGCGGAAACTTTTGAGTGTGAACTATTTATTGGCATGTTTTTTGAACATTTTAAAGCAAGGATTCAATAAATAATTGGATGAATAACTTGTATGTACCCATTTATCCAATAATGGCTTCTTCTTATTACGCTAGACAAAGAAGATTTGAAATATTTAAGATATTTGTAATTAATATTTTTGGAATAATACTCGTTTTGCTAATGTAAGTATATTTACTAAAATAAAAAGTGTCTCTAACTTTTTTGCTTACAAAAGATCTTAATTTATTAAAAACTGTCTCAGAATAAAACTGTCTATATACTTTCTCTCTCATTAACATGGCAATTTGCAATCTCTCTCTCTCTCTCTCTCTCTCTCTCTCTCTCTCTCTCTCTCTCTCTCTCTCTCTCTCTCTTTCTCCCTCCCTCCTTCCCTCCAAGCGACATCACTACTCTGTCATTTTCTGTCTCACTCTAGGCTGCCACACAACAAGCTCCACCTAGCGGCGGCTGAGCCAAGATAGCAAAATTAGAAAAAGGTAGTCTTATTATAACATTGGATTTTCACTTTTTATAGATTTGCACTCGTTGCTGTAACTTGACAGGGTTTTGCACAATCCTCACCCTTTAGTGCCTCAAACCTCACGCAAAGCTCAAACCAGCCCTGAACCCTAATCACAAAGCTATCTGAAAGTTAAGATCCTCTACATGGTTTAGAATTCGGTAGTGTATAGTAACACATTGGCCTACTTAATTCGGTAGTGTATAGTACCACCTTGGCCTACTTAATTCGGTAGTGTATAGTACCACCTTGGCCTACTTAATTCGGTAGTGTATATTACCACATTGGCCTACTTAATTTGGTAGTGTATAGTAACACATTGGCCTACTTAATTCGGTAGTGTAAGTACCACATTGGCCTACTTAATTCGATAGTGTATAGTACCACATTGGCCTACTTAATTCGGTATTTTATAGTAACACATTGGCCTACTTAATTCGGTAGTGAATAGTACCACATTGGCCTACTTCATTCGGTAGTGTATAGTACAGTACCACATTGGCCTACTTCATTTGTTTACTCTAAAATAATAATGAAGGAAGACACGAAAGGTGACCTCTTTATTGTACTAAACATGTTACGGAGACTTTTTTACACAAAGGCCTACGAATCGTATAGAACAATCCACGCGCTCCTCTCTAAATCGAAAAAGTGTACAGCATTACCTGTAATATTCTATCATTACTTAAAAGACAACATATATTGCAATTTGAGAGCAATAGAAAGAAATTACTTTTATCAGATGTGGTAAAATTTGGTTTGTATATATGGAACTTAATCGTGTAATTTATTCATTCAATTGAATTATCCACAAGAGAACGCGTCAATAGAATTTGTGATTCTAGATTTACTGAATTATTAAACTTTACAACACATTATTTTCAGTCTGACACCTGTAATTCCCGATAAGTTGGTTAAAAAAATATTTAAAATGGTTTAGCATGCATTAGTTAGTTACTGTCTAACCAAATATGTATGCTTAAGAGGATAATATTGTTAGAACTTTACCGGAATTTAAAGATCTAATTACGTAATTAGTTTATAGTTGGTAGTTGGTATATAGTTGGTAGTTGGTTTAAAGTTGGTAGTTGGTTTATAGTTGGTATTTGGTACATAGGTGGTCGTTGGTTTATAGTAAGTAGTTGGTTTTTAGTTGGTAGTTGGTTTGTAGTTGGTAGTTGGCTTATAGTTGGTAGTTGGTTTATTAGTTGGTAGTTGGTTTATAGTTGGTAGTTGGTTTATAGTTGGTAGTTGGTATTTGGTATATAGTTGGTTGTTGGTTTATAGTAAGTAGTTGGTTTTTAGTTGGCAGTTGGTTTACAGTGGGTAGTTGGTTGGTAGTTGGTTTATAGTTGGTAGTTGGTTTAGAGTTGGTAGTTGGTTTTTAGTTGGCAGTTGGTTTACAGTGGGTAGTTGGTTGGTAGTTGGTTTACAGTTGGTAGTTGGTTTACAGTTGGTAGTTGGTTTATAGTTGGTAATTGTTTTATAGAAAGTAGTTGATCTATAAGGCCTTAATTATACGATTTTACTAAACTCTAAGTGTAAATCATGCTATATGTAAATACCAAATTTACGCTACTAAAAATTTGTTTACTATTTCGATATAAAATTGAAGTAGATAATTTTGCAAATTTTAATTTTATATTTCACGATTCATCACTCGTTAGTGTTTTCCAGTCAGAAGCAGTTAGTTTTTTGTGATTTTTTAACAAATTTTAATGAAACATGATTCGTTTAATTAGTACAATATACGATTTAATGACAATTTTATCTTTATACTAAATGATAGTACGTTTGAATCATAAATTTAAAAGCTACAAACGTTAAAATAAATTGCTGAAATGCATTTATTTAAGAAAATAAATAAAAATGGCCTCCGTCCGTCACAACCTGTCATTCAGAGGACTTCAGTTGTCTGTTTGTGGCGACTGTCAATCAATTTGATTGACGAAGCTCACATTTCACTGTTTGGCCACTTTTACAGAAGGCCACAAATATATTAACCTCCACCAGCCTCTGAGTTTGTGAGTAATGGACTATTTTCAGAGGGGTAGTATTTTACGTGGAAGTAGAACATATTATTACTTGGTTTAAGGGTGTTCGTCCGGGCGCCCAGTTTAGCACACTAAGGAATTTTGTTCTAGATTTTATCACAACTGCCGCTAAGAGTAGTAAAGATCCTGACTCACTAAAGAACAAGTAAGGTATACCCCTCCCCTATCTCCCCGCCTTCTCCGCCCCGCAAATTCGACAGATGGACATAACTTTCACATTTATAGTTAACTCTAGCAATGAACTTTATATATATATTATTAGTCATTAGCTAAAGACGACTGTACAAATTTCAATTCAAAATTTTAACAAATATCATTTATAGAAAAATAATTGGTAACAATTAAAAAAAATATTTTTTTAAATTTACTATGTACAAAGTTGATTAGTTCCTTTTGCCCACTATATTCTCAAAATATTAATTAATTATGTCACACGGTTTGTTCGTGAGTTATGCGCCAAAAAGGCCAAATTGGTCACTTTGGGCAGCCATATCTCCATAAAAAAATGTTGTAGAATTTTTCCGTAACAAATTTATAAATTACATTGATACTAACAATTTTACTCGAAAGGTTTTTGATTTTTTTTTAATACAATTGTTTGTCTTGTACTGATAAACTGGTAATAAACGTGCTGAGGGCATAAATTTATAAGAATATTTTTATGGATATTGCCTACTTAAAGTGGATAATTTGGCCTTTCTTGGTTCCTAACTCATTAATAAACCGTCCGATAGATTTTATTCAAATTTTGAGAATATAGTGGAATAGTGGTACTAGCCAACCTAGAGTAAATTAAAACAAATAATAAAAAAATATTTTTTCAAGCGCAACTAATTATTATTTTATAAACGAGTTTTTAGTCTGTACGAGTTTTTAGACGGAATTTGTACAATTATCTTTGGCCAAAAGAGTAGATTAGTAAAACATAAAATCTTTATTGATAAAGTTTACAATAAATGAGGTAGTTATTCCCGTTAGTGCTCCGTACATACAGCAAGAGTGCTGTTACTCTTCCATGCCCCCAGAAAGGCATTCACTTTGCTACTCGTGGCGACAGTGGTGGCGAAACGTTGAACTAAACTCCATCCAGTGCCGAACTAAGCCGGTCGAACGAACATCCTTGACAAAAGACTTTAGGATATATTTTATATTTTTTCTACCCCAGTGGCATTTTCAACATAGTATTCACACGTTGTTGAGGAGCTACGGTCCAAACCCCTCTGGCAAATTTAAATGAACCTCCCGGGATTTGAACCTGTGACAATCTGCTGTCGAATCAGTGGTGCTAACCATTAGGCTAGCTAGAGGCCTAGTGATATCAAGAGGATATCAAAAAAGGTAAAGTAAAATACTGCAATACCAAGAGTGAATTTATTCAATGTTATGTTTTTATAAAACTATATAAACCAAAGCTTACGTATCAAATAAACGTTCGTTAAAAACAGACTTGTACATTATTGATCGGCCGTGGAATCTACATGGTAAATTCTGTACAACAGTAACTTATAATAGATGAATACGGTGATCATTAAAGCAGTTTATGTGGTTTTTTTACCATTAACTTACAACATTTTGGTCTTTGCAATATTTTATTGTTCCACCATAAAAGTAAATAAGCAAATAAAAAGAACATTAATCATCGGTTACAATAACCCATACAATGTAGTTGGCGTTGTAGAAATCCAAAGAAATGAAATAAATGTTTGTACCAGCTCACTTTTTCATACATCCGTACTTCCTTCGTATTTTTTTCACTTTATATTTGTTTAAATTTGTTTTGATTTATTGTAAATTTGCATAATACTCTGATATTTTTTTACTTTTTTCTCTATCACCAAATTCTATGAATAATCAGTGTTTATTGATTATTATTTATTGAAGATATTTCTATATTTAACACGTAGTTTTAATTTTAAAAGAATTTCGTTTTTTAATTGATTTTGTTTAACAATAACAAAATATGTTATTTCTTTTGTAGAACTAAACTTAACTGACAAACTGAATCATCCCCATAAATTTAATTAATATTCCTTGAATATCAAACCGGATATTCGTAACGTTTTCAGTTAAAATTTAGGATTTTAAAAATATAAATAGATAGAGTATTGTATTTTTCGTACACAAAATAATGTTATTTCAATACTGCATATTGAAATGTTTCCTCCCAATATTTCAATGCAGTTGAAAATAAATAGGCCTAGCATAATTTTCTGTAGTACATGTATTATTTCACCAATCACTACCAAATCCATTACTAATAGTAAAACTTATAAATCATCCTTCACGTGCCAACATGTTCTTTGCGAAATTATACATGGAAATATTCCTTATTGAAAGGATTAACATATTTAACAATACAAAATACTCTCATTTCCGGTTTAAGTGAGATTCATCATAACAAATGAATGTTTGTAATATAAGAATACTTTTACATTCATTATAACAAAAATGAGGAAATGTTTTGAAAAGTTATAAAAAACTTACGAAATGAAAAAAATTCTCTTATACAAATGTTATGGCAGTTTTTTGAAATATATATAAAATGCACTTTTATATTATTCATAATCATGATAATTTAATTGACTTAAAACCGAAAAATACAAAATAATTTCATCACATATCCTTCAGGACCTTATAAAGTTAATACGTTTTATAAACCGTATTGAGTGTGTTTAATTTTAAATGAAACGAATACTTTGGTAGAATTATATGTTAAAATTATTTGAACTTGTTAGGACATGTAACAAAATCCACAGCTCAACCCCCTCCTTCACCCCCATCGTATCTGAAATTAAACTGTTTATCCCCAGTGGGAAGGAACACAGTTGGTTCCCATTAAACAAACGACCTCTTCTCGTCATTATTTTTAACACTAACATAATTTTAATTTCGCTGTTTATAACATTATTAACTGTCATGCTGCAAAAACGTTTAGCTACATTGATTTTGGAAAAATTACTTGCAATAGAAAATTAATTCGAACTCTATAACATATCAATCAAAATTTTGTAGTTTTTCATGAAAATTGAGAATCTTAGCCCCTCAAAAAAAAAAAAAAAAATAGATTTTCCCCATTATACATAAAATAACCAATATTTTTTACAACAAGATCTTTTCATGTCAATTCTGATCGACAGTTTTCTGCAATTTACAGGTTTTGGTGACATTGTTACGTTTACTTCCTCCCCGAAGCTCCCTGATTGGTTCTCATCCCTTTTGCTTGTGGCATTTTACATGTAGTCGGGGAGTCTACGTAAATACTTCGAGGAACGGTATTTTCGGGCGGTTTCACCACCGTATTTTGCTGTATTAAGTTCGCTATTTTTGAACCATTCTTCCTCTACGTTCCGGAGTTCAGCAGTTTTCCTGCGGGAAGCTTTGAGAAGTTGTTGTGCCACGCAGTGAGAGTGTTGTTTTATTGTGCGCGACGTTGATATGTCGGGTGGCGTCTTTGGTTTAAATCGACTGTTCTCTGAAAGCAACGTAAGTTCAACCTTTGTCTTTTTAGCTTGTAGATTCTCATTGTTAGCTTTGTCCCCTGCCCTTTTAGCTGTTTACACTAAAACATAGTAAAACTTTTATCTTGCCTAGTTTTTTTCTTATAAGTGTCGCTCTTCTAGGAACATTTCAGTAAATTTTATCAGAAGTAAGATTTTATTAATAAAACTAAAGAGGATATTTTATAAATCAAAATAACTATTGATTATTTTGTTGATTTGTAGATTCCTGAGGCAGAATCATTCATTCACATTCATTCATTTTAAGAAACCTACATAAAGAATTTATAGAAAACTAGCTGAACCCGGCAGACGTCGTCTCGCCTTTAATTTGACATATTGAAAAGTTTAAATTTGTTTTATACCATTATTTGGGAAAAGTTTTCAAGTTTGATTACTAATTTTAAATAAAGTATTTTGACAAGAAGAAGTAAACATTTTTATTCTGTTGCAGATTTATTTTATTTTATTTTCTATTAAATTTAACTACAGAAGAAAACGTGAAAGATTTATTTTTTCTCCTGTGTTTGAGAAAGTAAAGATAAGAAAAATGTAACAATTCTGAAATGTTAAAGCATACGCTACAGTGCAAAATTCCTACTTTCGTATAGTTACTTATATAAAGACTAGGGGACACCCCTGCACGCTTCGCGTGTCAACACCGACGGCCGCTGCACTCGATACACCTCGGAATTTGGGCTCGTCATGTGACTTTGGCTACAAATAATATGAGATTGACTCTATTACGTAAAATAATAATATTAATTGTATTTAAAGTATTTCACTCACACTACTTGTGTTACTATATTTATTAATATAAACACCCAATGATATTACTTAGCCTATTTCAGTTGTGTTCGTTTCATTTATTTTTGCTTAACAGCTGTAGATTAAACTTTTAATGCATAAATAGGATAATGTCAAACATTTAAAATAAACGAGTTTATTTATTTTAACAGCTTCAATTAATTTACTAAAATCAAACCAATGTTATCCTTATAGATTAATCTTTTAGAGGTGGTTTATACTCCTTAGAAGTATTTTATCAAGATTGTCCTATTTAAGACATAAAGAAAAGTGTACACGATTTCAGCTCTCTACCCAGATGGGAAGCTAGAGAATGAGTGATGAGTGAGTGAGGGCTTTGGCTTGTATATATAGAGATTTTTACCGCTACTTTTCAATCTAACTGATGTACTTTTCCCTTTTATATGATTGGATTCTACAAATATTGAAGGAAATTGTTTTGATGATGAATAAGGTATTTTTTAACCGTTTTATCAATTAATTTATCAAATATAACTTTGAAATAATCCTTGATAAAAATCTATTTTCACGAAAATTTCCTTCATAACTCTACCAAGGAGGTTATATTTTGGATTTAGATTACAGTTTGGCTAAGTATTTTGGGGAGGAGCTTACAAATAACTCATAAAATATTTAAGAGTATCTCAAAATCGATATTTAAGAACAATTAAAAAAAAATAATTAAAATATAGTTTTTATCCTTTGTTTACTGAATTATTATGTATCCAGGTTCAGCATCTAAAACTATTAAAAAAGTGTCAGCACTTGTACAATTGGTCTCTTACAAGCAACAAGAAGCACTAACCGTAGAATGTTCAGAACAACAACAATATTCAAATCATCTTTTAAACAATCTTTTTCAAACAGTGGTCCTAAATTGTTCAATCAATACAAACAAATCGACAAATTTAAGAGCATTAGTTTTTATGTAAGAAATTTGTCACTTACTATACTCTCATAGGTTTCTAAACACACGTTTACTAAGTGAAGTAATGGAGAAATACTAGACAAAACTACAGTTTTAATACTATACAAAGACCACGTAAACTATTTAACAATAGTTAGTAAGCTCCTACTGTTTAAAGTAATATGTTTTGTTGTTTCTAACATTTATATGTATGTATAATTTATGTATATTTAAAAGTAGTAAGTTGGCATTTGATTTGTCATGTTTATTTGTCACAGATGTTCAGTTTGCACCTAAAACAGGATCAAATTGATGAAAAAATTCAAAAATTTAGTTGTTATAATTTTGAATTTTTATTAGTACTTGTGTACTTACAACACCACTTACGTTATTAGTACTTGTGTACATGGCCAGTAAGATTCCATACAATTATGATTGTTTTGTTTATCTGTAGTTTAAATGCTGGAATTAATTATTACTTCATATCAACACAATCATTTTTGAATATCCAGGTTTCGATTCACATTTCACCAGGTATAAATAATAAGGTTTGTTTATTATTAGTGATGTAATGAAAATTACTAAACCATACAATTTATTAGTATCTCATCTTTCTACTAAATTTATGACACTTCAACGAAATGTTTGAAAGTTGTGATATCTGTGATTTGATATTACAGTACTATCATCATTTCATTATTTTATTTGGAAAATTCATTTTAGAAAAGAAACACTAAATTAAAAAACACAAAAAACTTATCAGGCCTTTAGATAGTGTTTGTTGAGCCAACACGACAAGCTGTAACATAGTTATAATTCGTTTATTGCTCAGTTCAATTTTGAAATAAATCACTTGTTAGACCAGCTTGTTGCCATAAACATAAAAATCAAATAACATTTTAATGACGTAGTGGTGTTTTCACTACACCATAACATTGGGCTGACTCATTTCATGTTTCATGTTAACCTGCAACTCTGCCATTAGTAATTCTTTATGATAAGATAATTGACAACTGGCTTTAAATCAGATTCATAATCTAATAAAGGTTCTCAGTTCGATCTCAATCAGAGTCATAACAAATTTTTAAGGGAATCAGCTGATAACCACCAGCTGTTCATTTGTCATAGGGCTATTAATTAACGACACTATGTAAGGATTAGTCACATTAGTTTGTAACAATGACTACATTCACTCACCTACGCTCATTCAAATCCGTATTCACCCATATCTTTACGATAGCCTATTTAAGAATAAGTAAATTAACGAACTGAAGTAAATAGTTAACTGAAAACTAAGCATAAATAGTAAACACTTCAAAAAGTGAATTATAAAATTAATGCTCCAATAGTTAGAATACTGACAGAGTTTTGACGGGAGCCGGTATTAAACTGGTTCCTACCAGCCGGGTCTTGCTGCTGAACACGGGAACAAAGAATGCCATCCCTGTTTGGCTCAATATCTTAGTGCATTCTTTGCTATAAATAAGGTTGTTAGTGAACAACAGTGAGACTAATTTTCACTGTCATTTATTAGCACATAAGTTTATAGTTAGAATATTATGTTTCTTATTACTTTTAGATTTTATTTGTTGTTATTTGTATCGTTATTTCTTTGTATAATACATATGTTACATGCATATCGTTGATTTCATTTGTTTTTTGTTTTTGTTTGTTGAATTGTTTATATAGTAATTTTTATAGTCTATATAGTATTTAATATTGTTTATTTATTGCCAATTTATAGTATATTTGTTTTATATAGTTATGCATATTATTTATTCCATTGTGTTTATTGCTGCTAGATTTTAATTGTTGTTATTTGTATCGTTATTTATTTTGATTATACATATATTACATGCACATAATTGATTTAATTTGTTTTTGTTTTTATTTATTTGTTTGTTGAATTGTTCATAGTCTATATAGTATTTAATATTACTTATTTACTGCCGATTTATTGTATATTTATATTATATAGTTATGTATATTGTTTATTTATTTGTTTCCATTGTGTTAGTGTTTAGTGCTTTGAGGCTTATATGTAGTTAGGAATGCCAGTCGTGATCCAGAAGGAAGTTTTAAGCAATCAAACAATCAATTGATATGAACTCCAAAATAAAATAAAAATTAGGACTACTGATATTAAAAAAATTACATTTTTGAAAAAAATTGGTATTTATAGTGAATAACAATGTTATTCGATTTCCTTTAACTATGTTTCCTTGGTTCTTATTGATTGGTTTATTTATTTTTGTTTGTTAGTTATTTTAAGATTACCTATATACCTATATATTATATATTAACCTATATATACCTATATATTACCTATATATTAAAGATATTTTATTATGATAAAATTAGTTGATCTCTCAAATAGCTATATGCTAGAGGGATTAAAAAAGACACTGCAATGTAAAATAAATTTAAGAAATAATAAATGATTTTGAATTTTAATTTGAATCCTGAACCAAATGAGCATGACAAGCATAAATACCTGGCTGAACATTTGCCGAAAGGATGGCAATTAAAATGTGTAGTATGACAACTATTATTTATTTTTAGACACTAAATAGATGATAACGATTGATAATTCTAATAAGGGTTAAAACACACCTTACCTAAAGACTTTTCATATTTAAAAAGCCAATTACCTTAATTTATATCTACTAGATAACAATAGGTTTTTATTTAAACATTTATTCTGTAACGTTTGATCAATATGATTACAACAAAATATAATAAGTGTTAACAACAAAATGTGAATACAACAAAAAACGTTAAGTCTATTTTTACGTTGTTAATAAGTAGGAAAACATATGATAAAAGAGTTGGGAAGTTCAATATTTCCATTTGTCTTGTTTTATGAGGGATAAAACACCTTTTTGTAGTAAACCAACAATCCGTGGAAGCAAAAACGCCGACAGATTTCCGATATAAAGGCTTACATTTCCCTTGAGATTAAATTCAGCCTTATGAAAGCCATAAAGTGATATCTTTTTCTCTTTGCTGGAAACACATGTTTTATTAGCTGAAACTTAATTATATTTATTTAATTAATTTTTTGGTCGATTTTTATTGTCAAAGTCAATTATCTGTTACTTATTAACAATGTACTGTCCAAGATTAGATTTATGACTATGAATACATTTATCCATTATTTACTTTATATAATTTAGCATTTATACTATCATTTAGTTTAAACATTTTTTTAAAGTTATGTGTTTATCAGCATAACACGTACTTTTTACAGACTTATCTGCCACCACGACTACAAGTTCTCAATACTAATTTAAAACAGTTTTTATAATAATAAGTATTTTAAAAATAACTGTTATATGTAAACAATTAAAAAAGTGAAACTATGTAATTTTAATAAACGGAATTGTCTAGTTGGTATTTTTACTACAAACTATAGAACTGTTGTCATTCCTCAGAAAAAGAATATGAGTTCCCGTGAATAATACTTATTTTATGAATTCTAGTTTCATTAGTTCCTTTCTACATAGCTGGATAAAATACATCAATATAACGAATAGATAGTCGACATGATTTGGAATTATATTTTAGAGAATATGACCGTTTTGTATCTTTATGATAGCATTCTTTAGGTTTTAAAGTTTTTTTCAAAAATGTCATACTTTTTTTGATAAAATAACGAAGTTATCACTTCAACTAAAGGCATAGAAAGTACCATCCTGTCAAAACCAAATTGATTGCTCTTCATATATCAAGCAATTTAATTATAAAGTTTGCACAATAATTGGTTTCAATCATGTTGATTGAACCTGACCTAAATTTAACGGTTAAGATCATATTTATCAAGTGTTGATAAGATTCCACATAAAATGGTAACAGTAAGAATCAGGAGTTTATTTTTGGTATAGATACAGTTTTAAGACAAGTTTTTTTATGTTCAAAAATTGTCTTAAAATTCTATGTCAAACTGCTGCAGTGTTACGTGCCTTCTGGTTCAACAACGATTATATATATATATATATATATATATATATATATATAAAGATTGTTTCACAGTACTTTGGGCCCAGCTTGCCTCTTTTCGCAGCTGTTTGGGCCCAAGCCTGACGCCACAAGGTGAGGCCAAACGGCTGGGTTTTCATAGATGTTCGCAGTAGATTGAGCTCACCAGTAGTTTGAGCCCACTGAGCCCAAACTCATGGTCATCACTTTGGGCCCATCTTATGGCGTCAGTAGTTGAGAGCAGTGATGTTATACTCACAGACCTTTGGACTCAGTACCATCCAGCACTTTGGCCTCACCATCTGGCATTAGTGTATGAGTCGTATGATGTTATTTATACCCAGTACCTTCCATCACGTTAGTTTCACTATGTGGTCGTAATATGTGGGTTGCATTATATTAATTATTACTCATAGACTTTAATGTATAGTACCATCCATCATCACTTTGACATGTTGGACATGTATACGCATACATGTTCAGTAGTACCGGACACATCCGTCTTCTCATACACGTACAGTAGTAGTGGACCCTCCCGTCCACTCATACACGTACAGTAGTAGTGGACCCTCCCGTCTACTCAAACACGTACAGTAGTACTGGACCCACCCGTCTACTCATTCACGTACAAAAGTAGTAGACCCTCCCGTCTACTCATACACGTACAGTAGTACCGGACCCACCCCTCTACTCTTTCACGTACAGTAGTAGTAGACCCTCCCGTCTACTCATACACGTACAGTAGTAGTGGACTCTCCCGTCTACTCATACACGTACAGTAGTAGTGGACCCACCCGTCTACGCATGGCAGTGGACTCATTTGTCATCCCAAACAAATATAGAGTGGAAGTGGGCTTACACATCCATTTTACACGTACAGCGTTAGTGGACCAAAAGACATGTGCAGTGAAAGTTGACCTACTCGTACATCATGCACGTACAATGGTAGCAGACTCACTTGTCGACCCAAACACATGTACAGTGGTAGAGTGCGCTCCCATCTACTGAAATACGTACAGTGGTAGTTGACCCTGCCCACTCATACACATGTACAGTAGTTGTGGGGCCTTCTGTCTATTTATAAATGTACAGTAGTAATTTACCCTGTCCACTCATACACGTAAACTGTTAGCGGACCCTCCCATCAACTCATACATGTACAGTAGTAGATGACCCTGCACCCTCATACACGTACAGTGGTAGTGGAACTACCCATAAACTCATACATGTACTGTGGTAGTTCACCCTGCCCCCTCAAACACCTACAGTGGTAGTTCACTCTGCCCACTCGTAAACGTACAGTGGTAGTGGACTCACCCGTCCAGCTAAAGAAATAAATATTAGTAGTGAACTTACTTGTCGACCAAAACATATGTATAGTGGAAGTGGGCCTACTTTTATATCATACAAATACATTGGTAGTGGTCTCACAAGGCGACCCAAACATATGTATAGTGGAAGTGGGCCTACTTGTATATCATACACATAAATTGGTAGTGGATTCACAAGGCGACCCAAACATATGTATAGTGGAAGTGGGCCTAATTGTACATCATACACATACATTACTAATAGTAGACACCCCCGTCGACCCACACATATGTATAGTTGGAATGGGCTTACTTGTATATCATACACCTACATTGTTAGTGGTCTCACCTGGCGACCCAAACATATGTATAGTTGGAATGGGCTTACTTGTATATCATACACCTACATTGTTAGTGGTCTCACCTGGCGACCCAAACATATGTATAGTGGAAGTGGGCCTACTTTATATCATACACATACATTGGTAGTGGTCTTAAAAGGCGACCCAAACATATGTATAGTGGAAGTGGGCCTACTTTATATCATACACATACATTGGTAGTGGTCTTAAAAGGCGACCCAAACATTTCTATAGTAGAAGTGGGCCTACTTGTATATCATACACATACATTGGTAGTCGACTCACCCGTTGACCCAAACTTATGTGTAGTGGAAGTGGGCCTACTTGTATATCATACATATAGAGCAGTAATGGTCTCACCCGGCGAGCCAAACATATGTATAGTGGAAGTGGGCCTACTTGTATATCATACACATATTATGGTAGTGGTCTCGGCCGTCGACCCAAACATATTTATAGTGGAAGTGGACATACTAGTCCATCATACACCTACATTGGTAGTGGACTCACCCGTCGACCCAAACATATCTATAGTGGAAGTGGGCCTACTTGTATATCATACACATACATTGGTAGTGGTCTCAAAGGCGACCCAAACATATGTATAATGGAAGTGGACCTACTGTACTTGTATATCATACACATACATTGGTTGTGGACTCGCCCGGCGACTCAAACACATGTACAGTAGAAGTGGGTTTACTCGTACATCATACACGTACAGTGGTAGTGGACTCACTCGTCGAACCAAACACATGTACAGTGGTAGTGGACTCACCCGTCGAACCAAACACATGTATTTTTTGGTTCATGTAAAAATTATATTTAATTTTTCTTTAATTTCAGCTATTTTCCCTAGTACATGGAAGTCTGCTATTGTTCAACCTTTGCTTAAAACTTCAAATCCTCTATCTCCCTCTGATTTAAGGCCAATAAGTATTCTTCCCGCCCTGTCCAAATGCCTCGAGAGAATTGTTCATAAGCAAATTTATAATTATCTTTCAAACAGTAAACTAATATCTAACTTTCAATCTGGCTTCCACCCTAATCACAGCACTACAACAGCCCTTCTGAAAATCACCGATGATATACGGCATGCAATGGACAAGAGTAATCTTTCAAAACTAACACTTTTTGACTTCTCTAAATATCACTTGTACGCTGATGACTTACAGATTTACCAACATTTCCCTATTGCTGTGTCCCACCGAGCGGTTTCACAAATTAACCTTGATATTGCTGCAATAGCTGCTTGGGCTCAGAGACATGTACTAATGTTAAATGATAATAAAACCAAGACTATCCTTATTGGACATTCTAGACTACTTCGACAAATCAATTTCACTGATTTCCCTAGACTGAGACTAAATGACAATACTCTCGACTACTCCGACAGTGTAAAGAATCTAGGATTTACTATGACTGAAACTTTGGGTTGGACCATGTTACGTTGGTATGCAGTAGGGTGTTTGCTGGCATTCATAGTCTTAAATGATGTGCTTCCTATCTGCCATTTTCTGTGAAAGTGATGCTAGTAAAAACTCTGGTTCTGCCTCACTTCAAATACTGTGACGTGGTGATCAATGACATGACTGTTGAGCTCTCGAGCAGGCTTCAAAGAGCACAGAACTTCTGCATTAGATTTATATTCAATTTATGACGGGATGATCATGTTTCTCCATTCTTCAAACAGTTAGGGATGCTCAAACTAAAACAATTTCTCGAATACCACGTCCTTATTCTTGTGTTTAATATTTTAAACACTAGATCTCCTGAATACTTGTCCGAGCGTTTCAAGTTCATCTCCGAAATCAGTACCAGAAATACACGCCAGGGAGCCTCCCTACTATCAGTCCCTATTCATTACACCACTCTCTATAGCAACTCTTTTACCATTTCTGCTTGTCGTTTATGGGATTTGCTCCCTGATAACATCAGGACCATTGATAAGCGCGCTCGTTTCGGGTTGGAGGTAAAGGACCAGCTTCTGCGAGGCCTGTAGGGGTGGGTGGGGGTTGCGGGGGCTGTGGTTCATGAGTGATTTGTATGTGTGTGGAATGTATGATATTAGAAATAATTAATTTCTGAATATTGATTTAAGTCTTTAATATCAGTAATGTAGTTTTGCCATTTTTATCAATAAAATGTTAGATATAAGTTATTGTTTTTGTTTTAGGATATACAAGTAGATATTTAAGAAACTGTAAAATTTACTGTATATATTTCATATACTTAAAAAAACAACATATTTTCGGAAATAAGGTTGAGTGGAAGAGAGGACTTAATAGTCCTAACTCCGCCTAATAAAGACAATTTTCATTTCATTTCATGTACAGTGGAAGAGGCTACTCGTACATCATACACGTACAGTGGTAGTGGACTCACCCGTCGACCCAAACACATGTAAAGTGGAAGTAGGCTTACTCGTCCATTATACACGTACAGTGATAGTGGACTCAGCCGTCCAGTTAAATAATGTACAGCAGTAGTGGACTCACTTGGTGACCCAAACACATGTACAGTGGAAGTGTGTCTACTCGTACATCATACATGTACAGTGGTAGTAGACTCACCCGTCAACTCATACACGTACAGTAGTAGTTGACCCATCCGTCAACTCATACATGTAAAGTGGTAGTGGACTCACCCATCAACTTCATACATGTACAGTAGTAGTTTACCCTAACCACTCATAAACGAACAGTGGTAGTGGACCCACACGTCAACTCATACATATATAGTGGTAGTTCACCCTGCCCCTTCAAACATGTACAGTGGTAGTTGACCCTGCCAACTCATACACGTACAGTGGTAGTGGACTCGCCCGTCGACTCAAAAACATGTACATTGGAAGTGGGCCTTCTCGTCCATCATACACGTATAGTGGTAGTGGACTCATCCGTCGACCCAAACATATGTAAAGTGGGAGTAGGCTTACTCGTCCATCATACACGTACAGTGGTAGTGGACTCAGACGACCAGCTAAAGAAATGTACAGTAATAGTGGACTCACTTGCCGACCCAAACACATGTACAGTGGAAGTGGGTCTACTCGTACATCATGCACGTACAGTGGTAGTGGACTCACCCGTCGAACCAAACACATGTACAGTGGAAGTGGGTCTACTCGTACATCATGCACGTTCTGTGGTACTGGACTCACCCGTCGAACCAAACACATGTAAAGTGGAAGACGCTACTCATACATCATACACGTATAGTGGTAGTGGACTCACCCGTCGAACCAAACACATGTACAGTGGAAGAGGCTACTCGTACATCATACACGTAGAGTTGTATTGGCCTCACCCGTCGACCCAAGCACATGTAAAGTGGAAGTAGGCTTACTCGTACATCATACACGTACAGTGGTAGTGGACTCAGCCGTCCAGCTTAAGAAATATAAAGTAGTAGTGGACCCACTTGGTGACCCAAACACATGTACAGTGGAAGTGTGTCTACTCGTACATCATACACGTACAGTGATAGTGGACTCACCCGTCCAGCTAAATCAATTTACAGTATCATTGGACTCACCCGTCGACCCAAATACAAGAACAGTGGAAGTAGGCCTACTCGTATATCATGCACGTAAGTGGTAGTGGAATCACCCGCCGACCCAAACAAAATGTACAGGGGAAGTGGGCCTACACGTCCGATGTTTTTATTTTAGATTTTTGTTATTCAAACTTGTGACCATCATTTTAGGGCACACCTTGTATTTTAAATGCGACAAAAAGAATTTCGGGAAGTTCGCCATGTGAGATTTATTAGATTTACAGTTTATAGTATAGCTCTATTATAAAGGATTTAGCCACAGGAGATACCGCACGGGTTGTCTGAAACACCCTGTATTTTGTAAATATTTTGTTAAAATAACAATAATCTGTAATATCTGTAGCATAACAGTTAAAGTGGCATGTTTTAATTGTTTTTGTTAAGTTTGATTGCGTATAAAAGTTCCATAGTTAACGAAAGTAATTATTTAATCAATTAGATATCTCTTAAAAATTATAGTTTCTTTGTCAGAGAGCAAAACTTAACGTTTTGACGCAAGTAGTTAAAATTTACAGGATGAATGAATTTACATTCTGGATGCATAGTTTTATAAATTTTTAGATTCTGTGAAACTTTCAAATTTAGAGCGTTCACTATATATTATAATCTTAATATATAAAATACAAAAATGATGTACTCACTCAACACGAAATATCCTAAATAATTGAACAGATGTGTATGGAAATTGAAGGGAAGTTAGCATTTGTATCAAAAAGATCCTATACATCATTTGTAATTCCATTCCTAAGGAGTATAAATAGCCACTCAACGTTTTCTTTTTTTCATAAAAGCAACATTTTATTAATTTTATAAAACTATTAATTTAAAACAGCTGATACATCAAACATAAACATGACCCAAAATCTTATCTATTTTAGATTTTATTGCGAAATTGTTAAGGTTATTTCTACTAACTCTGGCATAATTGAACTACTTTGCATCATCCTAAAGTAGACTTATAGTGTTTTCAAAACATTAAAACTTTTTATCTGCGAGAACGGCAGCAGGCTAAACGTTTATCCTCATGTAATTATTTAAAGAGAACCACGGAGGGAAGGGTAAGCAAGCGTAGAGAACCAACACATAGCGATGCAAGAGCTTTCAGCATGTTTTCTTGTAAATGCTGTTTAAAATATAATATTTAACTAATTTTGTAAAGTAATATAGTTAATAATTATAATAAATTTTAGGCTGGCCCGATTGTCGTTCTATGTATAAGGGATATCAAAGTCCACATTTTCGAGCGGCTCATGGAAGGCGGCTACCTTGTTTACAAGCAAGTTAAACATGTAAACAATCGCAGGCACACACGTGGGCTGGGGGTCACAGCTTTGTCCTCGAGACTATATGGCGCGCGGGACGATAAGATGCGCTTGACTTGGTATTCTTTTAGAATATGATCGACACATCCATATGTATACATAAAAATCAATGTTTTACTGAATTTACTGCAAAAGCTAGTCAGCAGTAAATTCAGTAATATCCGTGCCCAATTTGGGAACTACCCATGATCAACTTGGGGACCCATCTGTGATCAGTTTGGGGAGTAACCTGTGATCAGCTGAGCACCTGTCAACCTTGAGATGTATCAATGCGGAGGTTTTCTAAATTAGGTGAAGAGAACAGCGTGCTATTACGTGAAAAACAACAGAAAAACAATCCAAAGGGATTTGTGTTTCTCATGACAGTAACAATATTACGTCATGAGAAACACAAAAAGATCAGATTACTATAAATATTTGGTACTCCACTTTTAACAACGTGTTATTTGAAAGAAAACTAAACTAATTTTTTGTTTAGTATACACTTAAACAGTGTTGGAAATTAATTACGAAACTCCCCTTTTTTAGGTCCCGCATTTTTAAAAACTACCAGAAACGTCATTTGTCGTTTTTTAAACCCATGAAATATTTAACAAAAGTGCCCTTTTATTGTATACTTCCGCGACTCTTTTAAAAATTTGCTTGAGTTTTGGGGTTTTTCTTAGTGAGAACGAAAGGGTTTACCTTTTAAATTTGCGTATTCTCAAACATTTTGCTTTCACCTTGATTGATAAATTTCCCAGGTCGGGCCCGGGGGATCAATCGAAAACCAACCGTGTAAATTTTAAGGGAAATTAAAAGGGGGGTTTTTGGGAAAAACCCAATTTTAAGATTAAAAGGGGGTTGGTTGGTAATTCCCTTTTAAAATTCTTGTTTTTTGGTTGGGGAGGGTTGAATAACACTGTATGTGAATATTTTGGGCGGGTAAAGTCAATACCATTTTCCCATGTATGGGGGTGGGCAATTTGATGTTAGATAAGTTAAAAATAATTTTAAACCATTGAATTGTTTGGGTTTTGGGGGGACAAAGTCTTACAGTGAAAATTTTTAAAACTTTTTTCAAACCCAATTCACCCTTTTAATTCCTTCACTACTCCCAGCCCCAAGCCTTTCCCTGCATTGGCAGTTAAAAAGTCAAGCTGAAAAATGGGGGGGGAAATTTAAAGGAAAGGGAGACAAGGGTAAGACGTTACATTTGTAGTAAATTTCTATTGGTCACCCCCCAACCCCCTTCAAAACCCTTTCCCGGGGTTAAAGGGCCCATCCTTTCACGAAACAGTGGCTATCTAAAAAACAAAGGTTTTAATATTTAAGTACGTTGTGAAAGTAGATTATTTAAAGTTTTTTTCTTTTTTAAAAATGCCACAAAAAAATTTTAAAAAATTATGATGATAGGATCTAAATGCAAGGTTTTTCAAACCTGTAAACGAAACCGAAGCCCGCACTTTTATTTAAAAGGTTTCCCCATTAAAAAAAATAAATTTTCCAAATTTTTTAAAATTAAATCCCCCTTAAAAACCCACGACCCCCTTGGACCTTGAAAAATAAAAAACTTTAAAAATTCCCCGTTAAAAAAAAAAGGAGGCAAAACATTTTAAAAATTGCCCCTTTTGGGGAGGCCTTTTTCAAAAAAAAAAAGAACACCAAGGATTTAAAGGAAAAGCGGTTTTAAAAAAATTTTTGGTAATGGAAAAAAACCTTTTTCCTAAAGTTAAAAAAAAAGTAAAAAGAAAAAATTTTTAGGGGTTAAAAAATTGGTTTGGTTTTGGGTTAAATTCCCAAACATGTTTTAAAAATTTTTGGAAAAACCCTTAGCCTGGTGGGGTCCAAAAAAAATCCCCCTAAAAAAAAGCCTTCCCGGAAAATGTTTTTTTTAAAAAAAATTTTTTTAAATTTTTTTTTTTCTTAGGAAAAAAGTAAAATTAAAACCCCCCTAAAAAATTTTCCCTGTTTTTAAAAAAAAAAATTTAATGCCGTTGGAGGTTTAATTCCCCAAAAGAGGAAAAAGCTTGGTTGTTGGCCAAAAAAAAAGGAGAAACCATTCCCTTTTTTCCAAAAATAATTTTAACCGGGCATTTGGACAAAAGAAAACCAAAAAATAAAAGGGGTTTAAATTTCAAAAAAAAAGACCCCAAAAATTTCCCTTTTCCAAAAACCCAAAAATTGAATTTTCCCTTTAAATTGAAAGGGGTGTATCCCCACAAATAATTTTTAAAGGAAGGGATATAAAAAAGGAATTAAAAAGGGCCGGTTAAACCAAAAGGAAAAAAATTAATTCCCAAAAAAGGGAATTTTAAGAAGGGTTTTTTTTCGAAAAGTGGGAAATCAAAAAAAAGGGCAAATTAACCAATTTGGAAAAAAATTAAAATAGGGGTTTGTGAAAAAAAGGACCCCCTTTTTAAGGGCCCCGAATTAATTGAAAGGAAAAATTTTGGGAATTGTGATAAAAAACAAAAATATTTTTAAGGGGAAAAAACCAAAAATAAATGCCTTTTGATTTAAAATTAAAATTTTTTTTACCAAAAACTAAACCCAATTTTACATTTAGAACAAACATATCAAATAAAAAATTTGGTTTTAAAAGGGTTTTTATTAAGAAAATAAAATTTTTTTAAATTATTAAAAAAAAGTTTTTTTTTTTAAAGCAAAAATCCCCTTTTTGGGTTTTACATAATTAAAAAAAAGTTAAAATTTTAAAGGGGTTTTTCAAAAAAACAAAAAATTTTTAAATTTTAAGGGGGGAACAAAAATGAAAAACAAAAATTTTTATTAAAAAAAAAGGGGTACAAAAAATGAAAACCAATAATTAAAAAAGGGGTTTTGGGATTTAAAAATTTCCCCCGGTGGGGGCCAAAACCCATTCCCCTTTTTTCCTTTCAAAACCAGGGGGTTTAAAAAAAAATCAAATTTGGCCTTTAAATTTCCCAAAGGAAAAAAGGCTCCCAAAAGTTTACCGGGTTTTTCCCATTTAAAATAAAAACAAGGGGCTCCAAAAGTTTCCCAGGGGTTTATTGGGATAATAAAGAGGCCCCCCAAGTTTCCCAGGGGTTTATTTTAAGATATTAAAAAGGGGCCTCCCCAAGTTTTACCAGGGGTTCTATAAAGGATAATCACAAGGGGGTTTGCCAATTTTAACAGGGGGAATTTTTTAATAAAATTTAATACAAAAAGGAACCCAAGTTTCCCGGGTTTTTTAAATTAAAAAACAAAAAGCTCCGTTTCCCAGCCTTTTAAAAAACCCAAAATTGGTAATCCTATTTTTGGAAAACCAAAAGGAAAAATTTTTTAAAAAATGGTAAAAATTTTTTAAAAAAGGGTTTTTTTGAAGGTAAAAACAAGGGGAAAAACCCAAAGTTTAAGGGGTTCAACCAAGGAAATAACAAGTGGTACCCCCAAAATTTTTTTTCCAGGGGTTTTTTTATAATAATTAAAAGGGGGGTGCCAAAAATTTCCCGGGGGTTCTACCAAGGTAATCAAAAGTGGAACCCCTTTTAAACCCAAAGGGTTCCAAAAATTTTTAAAAAAAAGGGGATCCCAAATAGTTTACCAGGGTTAAAACTGAGGTAATCACAAGGGGCTCCCCCAATTTAAAAACCGGGGGTTTTCTATTAAAAAAATCACAAGGGTTGGGCCCCGGGTTTGCCCAAGGGTTTCCCCCCCAAAAATTTTTATCACAAAAGGAACCCCAAGTTTACCGGGGGGTTCTATTTAAAAAAAAAGGGTAATTTCCCCAGGGGCTTACAAAGTTTAAAAGGGAGGTTAAATACCTTTTTAAGTTTTTTTCACAATTGGGAGCCCAAGTTTTCCGGGGTTCCCTTACTAAAGATAATCACAAGAGGGCCCCAATTTTTAAAGGGGGTTTCAAAAGGTAAAAAATTAAAGTTTAGGGTTTTTTTAATTTAAGAAATACAAAAAAGCTCCCCAGTTTCCCAGGGGTTCTATTTTAAGATAATCATAGGGGCTAAATTTAAACCAAAGGGATTTCTAAGGGAAAAAACAAAAGGGGGGCCCCCAAAAGGTTTACGGGTTTTCTATTTAAGGGGAAATAAAAGGCTACCCCATTTTAACCAGGGGTTTTCTACTCAAGGTTAAAATAAGGGGGTTTTTACCAAATGGGTTTAAAAAGGGGTACCTTCCAAGGTAAAACCAAAAAAAAGGTTTCCTAATTTTTACCAGGGGTTTACGCGGTAAAAACAAGTGGAAACCCCCAAATTTTAAAAGGGGTTTATTAAAATAAAAAAAGAGGGGGGCCCAGTTTCCCAATTGGTTCTTTTAATTTAATCAAAAAGGGGAAAACCCTTTTTTTTACCGGGGGTTTTTATCAAGAAAAACCCACAAGAGGTTCCAATTTTAAACCAGGGGTTTCTTTAAATAACCCCCAAAAAGGCTCCCCTTTTTAAGGGGGGGTTTTTTAAACCATAAGATAATTCAAAAGGGGCCTGCCCAAGTTTCCCGGGGGTTTTCTATCAAGAAAATTTACAAGAGGCTCCTAAGTTTACTAGGGGTTCTATAAAAATTTTTTAAATTCCCCAAGAATCCTCCCCCAAATTTTTTAACCAGGGGTTTTCCCTTAAGATAATACAAGAGGCCCTTCCCTAATTTTAACCAGGTTTATCAAGATAACCCACAAGTGGCTCCCCAAATTTTCCCGGGGTTTTTTTCCCTTAAGATAATCACAAAAAAAGTACTAGTTTTCCCAAGGGGTTCTATTAAAGGGTTTAACCCATAAGTGGCTAATTTTAAACCCAAGAGTTTTTTTTAAAAGGTAAAAACAAAAAAGGATCCCCAATTTTACCAGGGGGTTTTCCCAAAGGGAAAAAAAACAAGGGTCCCCCTTTTTTAAAAGGGGTTTTTTATTTAAGGGGAAATAACAAGAGGGGGCCCCCCATTGCAGGGGTTTCCCAAAAAAGGTAAACACAAGGGGATCCCCAAGTTTACCGGGGTTCTACTAAAGGGGTTTAATCAAAAAGGGGTTCCAAATTTTACCGGGGGTTTCAAATAGAAAAACACAAGAGGCCCCCCCAAATTTTCCCAAAAGGGTTTTAAAACCAAAAAATTCAAAGGCCCCCAAGTTTCCCAGGGGTTTTTTCCCAAAATTTTAATCAAAAGGGAGGTCCAAAGGGTTAAAACCAGGGGTTTATTAATTAAAATTTTACAGGGGTTGCCCAAGTTTACCAGGGGTTCAACTCAAGAAAATCATAAGAGGCTCCTCGTGTTTACCAGGGGTTCTACTAAAAGTAATCACAAGAGGCTACCCATGTTTATTAGGAGTTATACTTAAGATAATTACAAGAGCCTGTCCAAGTTTACCAGGGGTTCTACTCAAGATAATCACAAAAGACTGCTCAAGTTTACCAGGGGTTCAACTCAAGAAAATCATAAAAGGCTGCTCAAGTTTACCAGGGATTCTTCTCAAGATAATTATAAGAGGCTGCTCAAGTTTACCAGGGTTTTTCTCAAGATAATCATAAGAGGCTGCCCAAGTTTACTAGAGGTTCTACTCAAGGTAATCACCGGTAGCTACCTAAGTTGACGATGGGTCTACTTAAGATTATCTGTTAGCTCCTTGGTGGCTACAGAAGTTGACCACAAGTGATACCCAAAGTAATCACAGTTGCTGTGGGACTCCGTGATAACTTTCAATAGCTATGCTTCGTCATCTTTGTTAGCCACCGATCATCTTTGGGAACGTGATCATTTTGGTTCGCCATTTATGATCAAATTGAGTAGCCACTGACAGTAAGAGATAGTGTCTCGTGATAAACTTCAGTAGCCAAAGATCTACTTTGGTAACCCGTGATCTTATGTGATCAATTTTTGTCAACTTGAATAGTTAGTATCCTAATTTAGAATCCCAGGATCATCTGGGATACCAGATTTTCTTTGATGATCTTTCCAAGCCAACTCTGATCCTTCATAAATCCCCAAAGGGGTTTTGGGGCCTCAGATGATTAACTTAGGTAGCATGTTTTTCCCACCTGTACACTAAAGTGGCTTTCCCACTCTCAAAATAGTACAGAGGTATTGATACAACCACTATTACGCACGTAAATTATTGCCGACCCACCCACCCAACCTACCTAACCAACCATATACTCACAGTACATTGTCCCATTCACCCACTCATATACGTATGGAATTAATAGTGGTATTGGCCAACCCTCCCACCCATACACAAACGTTGGTGCTGATTCACCCACTCTGCAATTCATTCCGTTCGATGGTACTGATTTACCAGTACTGTAATGATATTATGTAGGTTGGAAGGTTCTCATCACTGCACATGTATGGGTGGTGGGAGGGTCATCACTCACTGTAAATGTAATGGTGGGTGGATGAGAAACAGGAAATACAATTGTATGCTTATGTGTAGGGGGCCAATTCCTTCCTACATTTATGGGTGGCTGGGCCAATACCATACGTGTATTGTACATGGATGGATGAGTGGGATAACCCCCCGAACGTGTGTTGGTAGATAGGTGGATCAATCAATACCCAATACCACTTTACGTATATGGGTGCATGGGTAGGCCAATCCACCGTTCGTGTATGGGTAGGTGGGCCAATATCAGGGTACGTGTTCGGTGGGCGGGTAAGTAAATACTATTATTACGTGTGAGAGTATGTAGATGAGTCAATACAACCACACATGAACAGGGGGCAGGTGGGCTCATATCATCGCACATGTATTGGAGGTTGGGCGGGTGACCATCAATGTAATAGAAGCACGGGAGAAGTTGTACGGCCACTTTGGTAGAGTGTTCGGTGAGAAACACGATTTCAAGTCCATCTTAGTACAGGGTCAGGAATTACCTTCTGTACGGTAAATGATACCTTTCTCAGATTATATATTATATTCCAAAATGTTACAAGTCTAACTAATTTTCAGAGGGCTGTGATGTCTGGTGATGATCTCATCACACGTGGCTGGACCAGCGCGGGAAAGCAAGGCCACTTCCTTATCATATCATTGATGCTTCTACAGCTGCAAATACACAACAGAATGTTCGTGGGTCACGTCTGTAAGACAGTCAGCTGATACTGAATACCATTCTTATAAACTCCGTTCAATGATTTAGATTTACGAACAAAATAACGTCCTCGGAAATAACGTATTACACCTGCAAGTACTTGTAGCTAGTATAAAGTTTTATGTATAACAATTGTAATTATATAGGACAGTGGCCTTGTAAATGTTTTGGCTGAAAATGTTATATTGTACGTATGTTATTTAATAGTAATAATAATTAATCAATACTTCACTAAAATATTATATATTAAATTCAATAAATTTATGTATCTTCTATTCTTACAATGGCAGTCACTTCGGCAAGGGTCGTTCATTTGTGTTCGCAAACAGGAAATAACTCATAAGGGTGGCCCCATTGTCACATTTTGAAATTTGTTAGCTAACTGGAAAAATATTATTCAGGTATATTTGTCTGTTCTCAAACTGGACTCTTTTATCCTTGTTCAAAAACTAGATTGTTCAAAAATTGGACACAACCGCTTCAAGTGTACGATAAGATTGTTATTACGGAACAAATCGTTGAAATAGTAATCAACACCATGTTTATAGCAATGGTGTTGATTTATTTCAAGGTGGAGGAAAACGGCCACCTTAAGTTCTCTGCAACGTGTCTTTTAGGAACTTTTAGGAAATGTGCAATGGCTTTTAGGAACTCGTTATCCATGTTGACCACGAGTGATAGCCAGGGTAATCAGTTGTGGATACTAAACTTTACCATGGGTGCTACCAAAGGTAATCAACCCGTAATTACGAGTTGTTACCCAAGTTTACCACGGATGCTATCATTCCTATATAGCACAAACACTGTACGTGTATGGGTGGGCGGGTGGGTCAATACCACAGTGCGTATATGGGTGTGCGGGTGGGTCAATACCACAGTGCGTATATGGGTGTGCGGGTGGGTCAATACCACTGTACGTGTATGGGTGGGCGGGTGGGTGAATACCACAGTACGTGTATGGGTGGGTGGGTGGTTCAATACACAGTGCGTGTATAGGTGGGCTGGTGGGTCAATACCACTGTACGTGTATGGTTGGGTGGGTGGGTCAATACCACTGCATGTGTATGATTGGGTGGGTGGGTCAATACCACTGCATGTGTATGTGTGGGTGGGTGGGTCAATACCACAGTGCGTATATGGGTGTGCGGGTGGGTCAATACCACTGTACGTGTATGGGTGGGCGGGTGGGTGAATACCACAGTACGTGTATGGGTGGGTGGGTGGTTCAATACACAGTGCGTGTATAGGTGGGCTGGTGGGTCAATACCACTGTACGTGTATGGTTGGGTGGGTGGGTCAATACAACTGCATGTGTATGATTGGGTGGGTGGGTTAATACCACTGCATATGTATGGTTAGGTGGGTGGGTCAATACCACTGTATGTGTATGTGTGGGTGGGTGGGTCAATACCACTGCATGTGTATGGGTGGGTGGGTACTCTGTGTGACAAATACTTAGTGTAGGGTACACAGAGTATTACAGAGGTGTAAAATACTGTATAATAATATAATAAATATAATATAATAAAATACAATATATACTGAAGCTGACCACTAGTGCTGCTCATGGTAAACACAGGTCCTACATAAATAAGTTCACCAATAATGCTTAAGAAAGGTAATCCTGGGTACCTACTTAAGTTGACCATGGGTGTTAATCAACGTCATAACTAGTGGCTGCACAAGTTCAGTTCACCAAGTGTGCTAATCATAGTAATAGTGAGTGGCTACCCAAATTGACCACGTATTCTACCTAAGATAATTACAGGTCCTACCTAACAGAAAACCTAACCCAAAATGATCACTGGTAGTACACAAGGTAATCACAGTTACTACCCAAGTTAGCCAAGAGTGGTACCCAAGGTAATTACAGGTACTATCGAATCTCCCAAAATTCATCAGGGGGGGATATTCACCTTGACCACGGGTGCTACCCAAAGTAATCACAAGTACTACCCAAATTTACCACGAGTCCTATCCAAGGTAATCACGAGTGGTTAGCCATGTTAACCATGTTTTATAATTATGGTAATTACGGGTGGCTACCCAAGTTGACCATAGTTGCCACTCATGGTAATCATGGGGTGGCAAGTCAACTTGACTACGGGTGCTACTCATAAAATCACAGGTACTTACCAAGTTGACCACGGGTGCTACCCAATGGTTAAAGTTGGGTTACTCAAGATGATCACGAGTGCTACCTAAAGTAATCACAGGTACTATTCATGTTGACCAAGGATGCTACTCAAGGTAATAACGAGTGGCTAGTCAAGTAGACCACAGGTGCTAACCAACGTAATCACTGGTGATTACACAAGTTCAGTTCACCAAGGGTGCTACCAAGTAATCATGGGTGGTTACCTAAATTGAACGCATGTTCTACCTAAGATTATTAGAGGTCCTACCTAAGTTGACCACAGGCTCTACTCAAGGTAATCACAAACACTACTCAAGTTCACCACCGGTCCTATCTTAGGTAATCACAGGTACTATCCAAGTTGAGCATGGGTGCTACTCAAGATAATCACACATATTACCCTCAATTTAACCACTGGGGCTACTCAAGGTAATGACTGATAATATTTAAGTTGGCTATGAGTAATGCGCAACGTAATCACATGTACTATCTAAGTTTACGACGGGTACTACTCAAGGTAATCAGGTGTGTCTATCCAAATTGACCATGGGTGCTACCAAAGGTAATCACAGGTACCATCGAAGTTGGCCATGGGAACTATGCAAGATAATCACAGATATTGCCCAATATGATCACTGGTGCTACCCATGGTAATCAGAGTTACTACCAGACAGGAACAGGTGTACTACCTAAGATAATCGCAGGTGCTACCCAAGTTGACCGCGCGTGCTACTCAAGTTGACTACAGGGTACTACCCAAGTTAATTAGGCGTGGCTACTCAAATTGATTACGGGTTCTCTCCTAGTGGCTACTCAAGTTGACAACCGGTGCTACCCAATTTAATAAGGGGTGGCTACTCAAGTTGACTATGAGTCCTGCCCAAAGTATTCAAAGTTACCACCCAAGTAGACCACCCGGTGCTACCCAAAGTAACCATAGGTACTATCAATGTTGAGTACGGGTGCTACTCGAGGTTATCACTAGTGGCTACTCAAGTTTATCATGGATGCTACCCAAGGTAATCAGGGATGGCTACTCACGTTGACCACCGGTCTTACCCAAGGTAATAAAGGGCACTACCCAAGTTCACCACCGTAATTATGGGTGGCTATCCAAATTGACCGCGTGTTCTACTTAAAATAATTACAGGTCCTACCTAAGTTGACCACAGGCTCTACTCAAAGTAATCACGAGTGGCTTCCCATGTCACAAAGGTTCCTAATCAAAGTAATCACAGGTACTATCTAAGTTGAAAACGGGTACTTTTCAAGGTAGTCAGGTGTGTCTACCCAAGTTGATCATGGGTGCTACCAATGTAATCACATGTGCTATCGAAGTTGACCATGGACCCCCAACGTAATTACAGATATTACCCAAAATGATCACCGGTGGTACACAAGGTAACTACAGTTACTACCCAAGTTAACCAAGGGTGCTGCCCAAGGCAATCACATATAGTAACCATTTGACCA